>JARJHM010000371.1:0-312566 GCA_033356055.1 Carex pumila
CAAACTCTATTTTGCTAATATAAGAATAAACTAGTCATTTTAGATAAAATATAAGTGAAATTAAAAAATTACACCCAACCTCTCCCCTTTCTCGGTTGACATTCTTGGAGCGAGTAACTCCTAAAAAATTTCTCCTCCCTTTGCAGCCCTCCCCACCCTCTCTTATACTAATACTGGAGCACAGCCTTAAGTATTATTATTTATGGAGTTCAATGTGGATGACGTTCTGAATGTAGTTTATGCTTAATTAATGAAAATTATACACTGCCAAGGTTTCAAAAAAAAAAAAAAAAAGTATTATTAATTTTAGCTGCTATACTGGTACAGTACTTAATTGTTTATATTTTATTAACAAATTGCATGCAATAATTGTTTCCCAGGGTATTTGAGAAAGATGAGTAAAGTTGGTGGTCTCCATCTTACCCCTGCTCATATATTGCTTGCTTAATTTTATGTTGACCTTTGAAACCTCAAACTATCAATACTTCAGAACTACAAATTTGAATTACATGCAAGGGCAGGGGCAGAACCAAGCAGGCCTAAAGAATACCATTGCAGTTGGAGGTTGTAGTTGCAAAAGCTCATTCATGGTGAAGTAGTATACTCGGACATTAGCTTGTATTGTCTTATTAATTATTTTGACCTTATTTTTATTATGACATGTATATTTCTGGATATTGTTCGTCGTGCTGATTTATATCTTAAATATTGGCCTGAAAATGTGATATGTTGGGCATTGTTTTGTAGTATGTATTTTTAGGTGAGGATAAATTTTAATTTCCATTATGGGATGTTGAATAAGAACTTTCTGCACTGCAAGAATTTATTCTTTGAACGACTTCCATTACTGTAGAAGTATAAATGCTGGTACCGGTGCAACCAGGTACCAATAAATCAGAGAGATCTCTAATGAAATTTCCTTAACAGTTACCAATATCAGTTTACCCTGTAGTCTGTCAAACCCTAACCAAGAGTTAACAGAAATATATATATATATATATATATATATATATATATATATATATATATATAGAAAGAGAGAGAGAGATGGGCTACAGTGAGTTGCGAAGTAAAACGCATTTCTACTTCACGCCGTATTTTTATTTTGAAAGTCCAAACGACTGATCTGAACCGTTAGATGTTTAATCCATATTGAAATGTGCTTGGAGACCAAATTTTACATTTTTTGGAATTTTTTTACTATTTATTAAGCATTTTTGAAAATTGTTGTTTTACTGTGAACAGTGAAAAACAGTAAACTTTTTTGGACCATCAAATCAGCGACTTTCAAAATTGCTTAATAAATAGTAAAAAAATTCCAAAAAATGTAAAATTTGGTCTCCAAGCACATTTCAATATGGCGAACAAGATGAACGGTTGGGATCTACATTTTGAACTTTAAAATCACAAAATATGAGCGTGAAGTAAAATAGTCGCTTTACTTCGCAACTCACCGTAGCCCATCTCTCTCTCTCTCTCTCTATATATATATATAGAGGTTGGCTACTATACTTATATAAGCATATCCCCACATATGCTTATAACTCATTTTTGTGTTTCCAATGTTCAAATGGTCGATCCGAACCGTTCATCTTGTTCTCCATATTAATATGTGCTTGGAGACCAAATTTTATATTTTTCTGATTTTTTTTTACTATTTATTAAGTATTTTACAAAATTGTTGATCCAACGGTGGCTGCTGATTTTACTATTTTGTGCAGCCACCGTTGGATCAACAATTTTGTAAAATACTTAATAAATAGTAAAAAAATTCAGAAAAATATAAAATTTGGTTTCCAAGCACATATTAATTTAGAGAACAAGATGAATGGTTCGGAACAACCATTTAAACATTGAAAACGCAAAAATGAGTTACAAGCATATGTGGAGATATGCTTATGTTGAGATTTGTATGTTTATGCATTTATAGAAGTTATAGGGACCTTTTAGTAAGAAAAGGAATATAGATCATTGTAAGGACTTGGATGTAAGATTGGTGCATATATATGCCTAATGTGAACAATGAAGAAATACAATTCATTTTTGCTCTGAAATTTCCACTTGGTATCAAGAGCTTAGGGTTTCTGGTCGTTTTTTTTTCTCTCCCGTTTTTACTGTAGCTGTTGCTATAGAACCGATCCGCCAAGCAAGCAAGGAGCTCCGCCGTGCCTGGAGGCGGGTCGCCTGACCCTGCTGAGTGATGGTAGTGATGGTTGAGCTCCGCTCCTGACTGGCCAGCCTGTTTTTTTTACTGTTTTGTCATTTTTTTTTTCTTTAGTTGATCTGTTAGCTAGATGGTTGTATCACTGTTTTGTTTTGTCATTGTTTTTTTTGTAAGTTAGATATGTGATATGTTACTGTTTTTGCTCTTAAAAAAAAGGAAAAAAACAAGAAAAACAGTAACAGCTATATTTTTTGTTGTTGTTGTTTTCTCTTCTTTCTAGCCGGCTAACCAAGGTAGGTTGGATCTTTATTGAGTGTTTTTGGCCGGCGTGGGGGGCCTATACCCCACGATACCCGAGAAGCGGGATTTGATTGAGGTCGTTTGTTTTTTTTAACTCAAATCTTGATGTCCTAGATCAAGATCAGGTTAAGAGGGGGATGTGGATCTAAATCGGGTCGAGAACTCGATTTTGTAAAATTGATTTGGACTTAGAGCGATACGTGAGGTGTATATCTGAGTCAAATCGATGTCAAAAAAGGAAAAGAAGGGGGATCTGTTTACTGAGGCTATTGCGAAGCTGACTGCAGAGGATGTGAGTGCCATGATGACTCACATGATGCGACAGTTTGCCATGTCTGGATTGGGCCAAACTCCTGCAGCTCCTGTAGTTCCCGTTGAACCAAGGCAGCATAGGTTGGATCTTCCACCTATTGATACGAAACTCGATGGGCCAGAAAAGTATCTGAGCTGGTCATGTCAAGTAAGGTACACTCTAGAAGGAAAGAATCTGGATGGGTATTTGACTGGGGAGAAGGCAGAGCCAGTTGAAGGTGCACTGGGGAGAGATGAATGGAAGTCCACTCACATACAGGTGTACATCTGGCTACTAAGCTCGTTGCCTTCGTCTATTGCAGACACTATGGATGGCTTGGAAAAGGTACAAGATGTTTGGGACAAGTTGAAAAGAACTTATGATGGTGTAGGGAATATCATGAGGGTGTACCAGATCAAGGGGGAGATCTCAGATGTGGTACAAGGGGCAAAGACCGTGCAGGAATATGCCATAGAGCTAAAGCGCTTATGGTTAGAGCATGATCACTACAGGGTCCGGCCATGTTGCTCACACCCTACGTGTTTTGAGAGAGAGACATCCATAGAGGATAGGACTATGTTGTTCCTCAAGTATCTGGTGCCAGCATTTGAGCAGAGGGTGGCTATGTTACTGAGCGGGAACAGGATTCCCTTGCTTGCGGAGGCAGTCTCAACCATGATACAGGAGGAAAGCCGGATGAGGCTACAGCCTGGAGCAGGAGGACTTCCAAGAGTGAAGTCATCACTAGTGGTCTCCAACTCAGGTAACACAGGGTACAGAGGCGAGACTCGACAGTGCTACAACTGTGGTGAGGTAAGTCACCTGAAGCAGGCTTGCTCTAAGCCACCAAAGGAGAGAGAGACAGGTGGGAGGGGGCAGTTTAGGAGTCGTGGTCGCTGCCGTGGAGGTCGGAGAGGTGGAAGAGGAGGCAACCGAGCACATCTGATGGTTGCAGAGGAGGAAGAAGAAGCCGGTGGGGAACTTACCTAGAAGGATCAGGCACTCGTGGAGGCCTATTCTCAGGGGCTCAGAAGCAAGTAGAAGTTGACATGTGATGGGAAGAGTGTGAGAGATGATGCGTCTACCTCTACTTCTTCCAGGGGTAACTTTGCTTCTCTTGCCCACACAGCTATAGGTACTCATCATACCTTTGCTCTAGCCTCTATACCCACCACGAGATCACCAGATTGGATAGTTGACTCCGATGCATCTCGCCATGTGACTGGTGCTGTTGGGGAGTTTTCTTCCTATACTCGCCTAGCAGTCTCAGAGAGCATTCAGACTGCCGATGGTATGGCTCAGCCCGTAGTTGGTAAGGGTACCGTGAAATGTACCAACTCTTTGACTTTGTCTAATGTCATGCATGCTCCTTCTTTTCCAGTGAATCTCTTATCCATAAGTGTCATTATATTACAACTAAACTGTGTTGTTGTGTTTGATATTCCTAAGGTGATCTTCCAAGAGAAGGGGACAAGCAGGAGGCTTAGGATTGGCACTTGGGATAGCGGGTTGTGGTACATGGATAGAAAGGGTATGGACTCGGCCCTCTCATCTATAACAGAGAATGCTGGAGGAGTTGAAAGAAGTGTGGAGGACTTACTGCTGCTCCATCATAGGCGCTTAGGTCATCCTTCATTTCTTGTTTTGAGTAGGTTGTATCCATCTTTGTTTGAAAATGCCAATAAAGGAACACTGGTGTGTGATGCATGTGAGTTAGGCAAACATACCAGGAGCTCTTATGCTAGCTCTGGTAGTAGAAGCTCTTATGCTAGCTCTGGTAGTAGAAGTTCTTTTATTGATTATTTTTCTCATGCGACTTGGATTTATTTGATGAAAATCAAGAGTGATGTATTTGCTTGCTTCAAAGATTTTCACAAAGAGATGTAGACTCAATACGGTGCAGTTGTGAAGGTATTGAGGTCTGACAATGGGACAGAGTACACCAACAGGGCATTTGGAGAGTACCTGTCATCTCAGGGAATACAGCATCAAACCACGTGCCCGTACACACCAGAGCAGAATGGGGTAGTAGAACGGAAGAATAGACATCTACTTGAGGTAACTCGGAGTATGATGATTTCGATGAAAGTTCCAAAGTACTTGTGGGGGCAAGCAATTCTGACAGCAACCTACTTGATCAATAGGGTACCCTCGCGGGTGCTAGATTGGAAGTCCCCAATAGAGATGCTGAAAGGTAAGAATAAAGATATTCTTCTTCTCAAAACCTTTGGCTGTGTGTGCTTTGTGCAAGACAACAGACCAAATGTCGGAAAATTGGATCCAAGGACTGTGAAGTGTATCTTTGTTGGGTACTCGGGTACTCAAAAAGAGAATGTATGCTGGAGCCCTATGGAGAAGAGACTATTTGTGAGTATGGATGTTACATTCCAAGAGCTCGAACCATACTACTCCTCAAAGGACACATCACCCTTTGGAGACTCGCTCGATGCAAGAGGTATGAGGCAAAAAGGGGAGAGTAGTAATGATGGTGAGAGAAGGATAGTGAGTGTAGGTGGTATTGGTTTTCCAATTATTGAGAATTCGGCTGTAATTGAGCCAGAAAAGGAGGATTCGACTGTGGTCGAGCTGAGAATTGAGAGGAATGAGTCCGAAGGTGGCAGAACTCAGGCTCAGGGGGAGTCGAGATACCGTGAAGTGTATGTTAGGAGAACAGAGAAGAATGAGGGAGCCATGCCTACAGTATCACCTATGCCAAGTCCCTTGTCCCTGCCTACTCCGACTCTTGAGACACTTTCACTATCCACCTCAGACCCAGAATACACAGGTGATATGATTCCTCTCTCTTCTCCTCCCAGTCCCTTACCAGTAAGGCAAACTGTTCACGAGAATGCCAGCATTCCTCCTGACCAGTATGGTTTTCCACATGATATTGCCCAGTTTGTCTCTTACTCACGCATATCACCTGTACATGAAGCATTCATTGCATCATTAGACACTGTCTCTATCCCTAAGTGTTGGCAAGTTGCTAAAGAAGATTCAAAATGGAAAGCAGCCATGTTAGAAGAGCTCAATGCCCTCCACAAGAACAAAACCTGGGAACTTGTGTCACTACCACCAGGCAAGAAGGCTGTTGGATGCAAGTGGGTTTTCAAAGTAAAGCAAAATCCAGAGGGTCTAGTTGAGCGCTACAAGGCTCGGTTGGTAGCGAAGGGGTACAGTCAGACCTATGGCATTGACTATGATGAGACCTTTGCACTCGTGGCAAAGATGAGCACAGTGAGGACACTGGTCTCCATGGCAGTGAATAGTGGATGGCAGTTACACCAACTCGATGTGAAGAATGCATTTCTTCATGGTGATTTGTTGGAGGAGGTGTACATGGAGGTTCCATCAGGGTTAGGCACAAACCAGACAGTAGGTAAGGTGTGTAGGCTCAAGAAATCGCTCTATGGGTTGAAGCAATCCCCTTGGGCCTAGTTTGATAGGTTCAGGAAGGTTATGGTAGGTATGGGCTATTACCAAATCAATACTGACCGCACGGTATTTTCTCGACAACATGGTGGTCACATTACCATGCTGGCTGTGTATGTCGATGATATGATCATTACTGGGGATGATGAGGGGGAGATTGCACAATTGAAGGCAAGATTGGGGAAAGAGTTCGAGGTGAAGGATCCGAGACAGCTTAGGTACTTTCTTGGGATTGAGGTGGCTCGTGGAGTAGAGAGAATTGTTCTATCCCAAAGAAAGTATGTCCTAGACTTGCTCACAGAGACAGGCATGTTGGGGTGCAGGCCTGCAATTTCTCCAATTAATGTAAAGGCCAATATAAGTGCAGAGGCAGGAGAACAGGTTGATCGTGGGAGGTACCAGAGACTAGTAGGCAGATTGATCTATTTGACACATACTCGTCCTGATATCTCATTTGCAGTGAGCGTGGTGAGCCGCTATATGCATTACCCTAGGAGGGACCACATGGACGCAGTGGATCACATTCTGAGGTACCTAAAGAGTGCACCGAGGAAGGGCTTGATTTTTAGGCAGAATGGGCACATGAACATTGAGGGTTATTGTGACTCTAACTGGGCTAGTTGCCAAGATGACAGGAGGTCCACATCTAGCTACTGCATATTCGTAGGGGGCAACTTGGTCTCCTGGAAGAGTAAGAAGCAGCCAGTTGTTTCGAGATCAACAACAGAAGCTTAGTACAGGAGGGCTATGGCATTGGGAGTTGCTGAGATGTTATGGCTAAAGAGGTTATTGGAAGAGCTCAAGGTGAATCACGGAACTAAAATGAAGTTGTGGTGCGATAGCAAGTCAGCGATCAGCATTGCCAACAATCCTGTGCAGCATGATAGAACCAAGCATGCGGAGATCAATAAGTTCTTCATAAAAGAAAAGCTGAAAAGCGGACTATTGGAGCTGAGTCATGTAGCTACTGGAGATCAAGTAGCTGACTGTCTCATCAAATGACTTAGCTCAATAATTTTAGTTAGGTTATGTGACAAGATGGGTTTGATGGATATCTTTTGCCCATCTTGAGGGGGAGTGTTGATATTTGTATGTTTATGCATTTATAGAAGTTATAGGGACCTTTTGGTAAGAAAAGGAATATAGATCATTGTAAGGACTTGGATGTAAGATTGGTGCATATATATGCCTAATGTAAACAATGAAGAAATATAATTCATTTTTGCTCTGAAATTTCCACTGCTTATATAAACATATGCCTACATATGCTTGTAACCTATTTTTGTGTTTCCAATGTCCAAACAACCGATCTGAACTGTTAGATGTTTAATCCATACTGAAATGTGCTTGGAGACCAAATTTTACATTTTTTGGAATTTTTTTACTATTTATTAAGCATTTTTTAAAATTGTTGTTTTGCTGTGAACAGTAAAAATTTCTGGACCATCGGATCAGTGATTTTCAAAGTGACTTAATAAATAGTAAAAAAATTCCAAAAAATGTAAAATTTGGTCTCCAAGCACTTTTCAATATGGATTAAACATCTAACGGTTCGAATCGGTTGTTTGGACATTGGAAACGCAAAAATGGGTTATAAGCATATGTAGGCATATGCTTATGGAAGCACAATAGCCAACCTCTATATATATATGAGATGGGCTGCAGTGAGTTGCGAAGTAAAACACGTTTATACTTCACGCAATATTTTCATTTTCAAAGTGCAAATAGCCGATCCGAACCACTCAGCAGGATCTGCGTAATAAAATATGCTTAGAAACTAAATTTTATATTTTTTTGGAATTTTTTTACTATTTATTAAGCCACTTTGAAAATCTGAAAATCCGGGTAAACAGCAAAAACAATAAAAATTTATGGACCACTGGATTGGCGATTTTCAAAGTTGCTTAATAAATAGCAAAAAAATTTCAAAAAATTTAAAATTTGGTCTCCAAGCACATTTCAATATGGAGATCATGATGAGCAGTTCGAATTGACGTTTTGAACTTTAAAATCACAAAATATGAGTGTGAAGTAAAATAGTCGCTTTACTTCGTAACTCACCGTAACCCATCTCTCTCTCTATATAAGCTAATATCAAATCGATTGTTCCTGGGCCTTGGAGCAATCAAGTTTTAAACCGTCTAAGTTGATTGAAGATTCGTGCATATCAGATTGATCCGATCTAAAAAATTTCACTGGAACAATCAAATTTTGCTATCCAGTAACTGAACGTTACTGGACCCGTCCAGTGGAGTACCGCCCCCCAAACCCCGACCCCCTCTCTCTCGAATCACACGCCATCTCCCGTCTCTCAGTCTCTCTAAACCTAAATCTCTCAGTCTCTCACACGCAATCTCTCTTCTCTCAGAGACTCCCTTCTGTCCTGCTCCTCTCCTCTCTTGGCGTGCAACGACCTTAGCTCCCAGTGGCCAGAACGAACTAACTGATTCGAATAGAGCAATCAATTTTATAGAATTTTGGATAAAGAGAAGAATCTGGCAAGATAACCAAAATCGAATGCCAAAGCAATTCGCCAATTTTACTATGAAATTTCACACACATCTCCACTGGAGCTTAAGCCTTATATAGGCAATGTTAAATGTAAAAGAAAGTAAGAAAATTGGTAAAAGAAATCTTCAATTTATTCACGGAGTGCCATGTCAGCGTTAACACTGGCGTGGCCTAACAAACTCCTCAACAACCTTGTTACTCGCAGCGAACAGTTCACCTATGTCTCCTCTCCAGTTGCAACATATTTGTGTCTCTTGTAACTTCTGGGTCCCCCCGTCAGCGACAATCCTTTTAATGGGATTCTGACCTTGCTTCCTACCCTTTCTGCCCTTGCTTCCTTCTTCTTCATTTAAACTACGAGTTTCAACGGTAACTCCCAAATTACCTATTTCTCGTCGCAATTCTCCCTCCTTCAGAAAATTCGTGTCCTCACGAATGAAATCAGGGAATCGTAACGCAATTTCTTCATAATCTTCCCACGTGGCATCTTCCTAGATTGGTTTCTCCATTGAATGAGCAATTGAGTTTGAGCAGCATTTCTCCGTTTTACCATTCTCCTGCCTAATACCAATTAAGGTATTTGTTCTGAATTGAGCACTGGTCCGCCTAATGGTAAGGTCGGAGAAGGAACCTGAGCTTCTCCCAGCTTTCCTTTCAGTTGAGAGACGTGGAAAACAGGATGAATAAGAGAGCCAGCCGGTAGATTCAGCCGGTATGCTACAGGACCGACACATCTCAGCACTTCAAATGGTCCATAATACCTTGAACTCAGCTTTTGATTTCGCACCCCTCCAACGGTAATCTGACGATACGGCTGCAATTTAAGGTATACCCAATCACCTTCGCTGAATTTTCTCTCAATTCTCTTCTTATCGTCATTCTTTTTCATGCGATGCTGAGCTTTCGTCAAATTGGATTTCAATTGTTTTAGGGCTGCCTGTCTATCCCTTAAAAATTCATTAACAGATTCCACTGCACTTTTGGGAACACTCCCTAGTGCTAATATGGGAGGAGGGTATCCGTAGAGGGCTTCAAAAGGCGATAGCTTTGTTGCACTGTGCCAGTTAGAATTGTACCACCATTCTGCTAGGGACAGATAACTAGCCCATTTTCCTTGTTTTTCATACACCATCCCTCTTAAGTATTGCTCCAAGCATTGATTGACCTTCTCGGTTTGACCATCTGACTGAGGGTGGTATGCCATACTCATATTCAGTTTGACCCCTAATTTAGACATCAATTCCTTCCAAAATTTACTAGTGAATACAGGATCCCTGTCAGACACTATATTAAGTGGCAACCCATGAAGTTTATAAACATTATCCATGAATGCTTGAGCCACTGTGGCAGCACTAAAGGGGTGAGAAAGACCAATGAAGTGTGCATATTTGGTCAATCGATCTACAACTACCAGTACCACCTCAAACCCTTTTGATTTGGGTAATCCTGTGATAAAGTCGACCCCCACACTGGTCCATGCCTCTTCTGGTATGGGCAAAGGCTGTAACAAACCAGGTGAGGCTGTATGCTCATGTTTGTTGAGTTGACAATTGTCACATTGTTGTACAAATGTATGCACACTTTCCTTCATACCTGGCCAATAAAAATTTCTCTTTGCCCTTTGATAGGTGGCAGTGATGCCAGAATGTCCACCTAGTGCTAAATCATGTAACTCTCTCAAAACCTGATGCCTCCAATCCCCTTGAGTAACTACACATATTCTCCCTTTGTATCTCAATACCCCAAAATGTTCAGACAAATGGTGAGTGCCCCCACTACTGCTACTGTCTTTCAACCTTTCCTTCAACCCTTCAATCCATTTGTCTCCCTCATAACTGTTTTTAATGTCCTCTACCCATTGTGGAATCAATTCACTCACCATGTTTATTTCAGCCCCTCTTACTTCTTCATTCCCATTATACCCCTCTTTTCTTGACAATGCATCAGCCACTTTGTTCTCTACACCTTTTTTGTACTCAATTTTGTAATTCAACCCTAACAATTTACTCAACCCTCTATGTTGCATAGGTGTATTCACTTTTTGCTCCAACAAGTACTTCAAACTCACTTGGTCGGTTTTGATAGTGAACTCATTACCGAGTAGATAATGCCTTCACTTTGTCACCGCAGTGTATAGCGCCAACAATTCCTTCTCATAAGTTGATAGGGCTTGATTCTTAACTCCCAACTTCCTGCTCATGTAAGCTATAGGTCTTCTGTTTTGCATCAATACAGCACCTATGCCTTCTCGGCTCGCATCTGTCTCTACCACAAATGGTTGTTGAAAGTCTGGCAATTTGAGGACTGGTGCTGTCACCATGGCATGCTTCAGCTGTTCAAATGCTTGTTGTGCCTCCTTACTCCACCTAAAAGCATTTTTCTTCAACAAATCTGTCAGTGGTCTAGAGATTATACCATACCCTCTTACAAATTTTCTATAATATCCCGTCAATCCCAAAAATCCCCTCAACTCCTTCACATTTTTAGGATTCTGCAAATTGGTCATTGCTTCAACCTTCCTAGGATCTGTGGCTACCCCATCCCTAGAGATTATATGTCCCAAATACTCTACTCTATGAACACCAAAGTCACATTTAGATTTTTTAACAAACAGTTGGTTCTTTAGTAAGGTTTGGAGCACCAATTCAAGATGTTTTGTATGAGACTCCAAATCTTTACTATAGACCAATATGTCATCAAAGAAAACTAGCACAAATTTTCTCAAGAAAGGTTTAAAAATGGTGTTCATCAATGCTTGAAATGTGGCTGGGGCATTAGTCAAACCAAAAGGCATGACTTGGAATTCAAACAAACCCTCATGAGTCTGAAATGCAGTTTTGTACACATCATCTTCATGCATCCTGATTTGGTGGTATCCTGACCTCAAGTCAAGTTTAGAAAAATAGTGTACTCCATCCAATTCATCCAATAAGTCATCAATCAAGGGTATTGGGTATTTATTCTTGAGCGTCTCCTCATTCAACCGCCTATAATCACACATTCTCCAAGTTTCATCCTTTTTCTTTACCAACAATACTGGTGATGAGTAGCAGCTGGTACTAGGTTGAATTAGGGTTTTTTGTAGGAGTTCTTGTGTAATTTTTTCAATTTCTAGCTTCTGGAAGTGTGAGAATCTGTATGGCCTGAGGTTGATGGGTTTTGAGTCTGGTTTAAGGGTAATTCTATGGTCTATGGCTCTTTTAGGAGGTAAGGTAAGAGGTTCTTCAAATACACCAGCATACTGCTCAACAATTGCTTGAATGGCAGGATGCACTTTCACAGCTTCCCATTTTGTATCCTCTTCCAGTTTGAATAATTGTGCCACAAAAATCTGACTCCCTTTCTTCTTTTCAGCCACTACATCCACCACCTCTTCATGCACTTTGATTGTAGCTTTCACCTTTTCTACAAAAAATGGTACTGGTTTACCCTCCAATTCTACTGTCATGCATCCTTTCTTCAAATTAATGATCACATCATCCATCTCGGCTACCCAATCACAACCTAAGATAATATCATACCCTGGTACACTCAAAACTCTGAGATTTGCCTCCAATTGGTAGCCCTACAAAGTAAATTTTAGATTTGGGCAGATTTTATCTGTTGTCAATGGAGACAGTAGGCAACTGCAATTTCTGAACCAAATCTGGATTTATGAAAGAGTGAGTGGCTCCAGTATCTACCAAAATACACACTGGAATGGTACCAATTTTACCCTTGTATCTTAATGCTTTAGTGTAACCAGCATTACCAGTGCAACTCAATGTTACTAAGGGCTCATCTGCCACATCTCCCTCATCCAACTCCTCTGCAATTTCCACTTCATCTTGCCCTATCTCATAGTCTAGCTCTTCCTCGCCTTCAATAGTATGTAATCCTTTCACACACCTGTGGCCTTGACTCCATTTTTCCCCACATTTGTAACACAGCCCCAGTGCCCTTTTTTGTTCAATGATAGGTTGTTGGCAGGTTTATTGGATGTGAGAGGGTATTGGATGTGAGAGGGCTTTGGATTTAGGTTCACCTTATAAGTAGGTACGGGTTCATTGACTTTTTTGACTCCTGTTTCCAGGTATTTTGGAGATCTGTAATTTGTGGTGGAAAGGGGTCTGAAACTAGACTGGTTTTGAGGTTTGAAAAGACTCACTTTCTTCTCTACTGGATTCACGACTACCTCAATTTCTAGAGCTAGATTAAAAGCTTCATCCAAATTTTGGGGTTTAAAAAGATTAATGGAGTTCTGGATCTCATCCTTCAAGCCACATACAAAACTCCATACAAAAAAATAATCATTTTTAATACCAGTTTGTATCATCAGTCTAGCTTTTGCCCTTTGAAACTCCCTCACATAGTCATCTACAGTACCTGTCTGCTGTACCCTTTTGAACTGGACTACCGGATTCAAATGAGTTCTCAATTTAAAACGTTCAAAAATGGCTTCAACTACATCTGCCCATGGTGGATCCGGGTGTTCAACCCGATAGCAACTAAACCATTCTACCGCATCCCCAACAAAGTTCATTGTGGCCATCTGAACCTTATAGATTTCAGGAGTTTGATAATAGTCAAAGTAGAACTTACAATGTTCTAGCCAATCCCCAGCTTTACTTCCATCAAACAATGGTAAATCAACTCGGGCCATAAACCCCCTTTGGTTTGTTTGCTGATCAGCGTACCGATCATTCCTCCCGGTACCGTTCGGGTCATCTCTTCTCTCCTTCTCCCGATCGATAGTTGTGGACATATGACCACTATGACTGGATTGATAGATCTCAGGATCTTTGCCTTTGATGGACCGATTCATCTTCTCCATCATCGTCATCAGCTGTTGAAACCGATCCTCTTGAACACGATTAGAGAGCTGACTTTGCTTATCACGTATTTGGAATCCAGCATGCATTTCTTTCGCCAACTGATTGAGCTTGTCATTGATAGTCGCCAGGTCCAGCTGCACCACTACCTCCTCAGGTGGATCAGGCACTCGCTTCGGTGGCATCGCACAATCGACTCCTCCCCAGCTGCAACGACCTTAGCTCCCAGTGGCCAGAACAAACTAACTGATTCGAATAGAACAATCAATTTTATAGAATTTTGGATAAAGAGAAGAATCTGGCAAGATAACTAAAATCGAATGCCAAAGCAATTCGCCAATTTTACTATGAAATTTCACACACATCTCCACTGGAGCTTAAGCCTTATATAGGCAATGTTAAATGTAAAAGAAAGTAAGAAAATTGGTAAAAGAAATCTTCAATTTATTCACGGAGTGCCATGTCAGCGTTAACACTGGCGTGGCCTAACAAACTCCTCAACAACCTTGTTACTCGCAGCGAACGGTTCACCTATGTCTCCTCTCTAGTTGCAACATATTTGTGTCTCTTGTAACTTCTGGGTCCCCCCGTCAGCGACAATCCTTTTAATGGGATTCTGACCTTGCTTCCTGCCCTTTCTGCCCTTGCTTCCTGCTTCTTCATTTAAACTACGAGTTTCAACGGTAACTCCCAAATTACCTATTTCTCGCCGCATGGCGCCAACTTCTCCAGCGACAACCACTCTCTCTCTCGGCACATTCTCGGTAAACCGTCTTGACCTTTTTTGTTACTTTACTCTGTGTTGAGCTACTCTTGATGTTGGGCTGAGCCTCTTGAACTATGAATTTCTGAGAATTTGTGTGTTAATTGCTTATGGTTTTTAACACATCTCGAATCAGATTTTTGGGAAATTTCTCGAATTGTGAAAGACGAACCGAACTGTCGCAGTACTTGTGTTATGTATTGCTTGCTGCTTTTTGCGTTGTTCGGGGCCTGTATATAAAATTTGTAGTTTGAATTGTGTGAATTGATCTCTTAAAGGGAACAAAGAACTCTTATATGAATTAAATTATTATAAATGCCTTCTCTAAAATTTTGTAAGAGTCTGCGTACATAGATCGGCTGTATCAACCAAGTGGATTAAACATTTTTATAAATTTGTTTCTGTTACTAAAATGGGCTACTATTTTTACCAATTCCTAACATAATCTTTGGTAAATTGTGGTGCCTTTTCTTTGGTAAATCTGATTTGCGTACATAGACCGGCTGTATCAACCAAGTGGATTAAACATTTTTATAAATTTGATTCTGTTACTAAAATGGGCTACTATTTTTACCAATTCCTAACATAATCTTTGGTAAATTGTGGTGCCTTTTCTTTGGTAAATCTGATTTGGTTTACCGAGAATCAAATTTAAGGGAGAGAGCGCTTTGGCAAAGGCACCAGTAACTAGTGAAATTGTTGATACCTTAGCTACTATGTACTAACTAGTGAAATTTGAGGATGGGAAGGCATTACTGGTACCTTATACATGGTCTATGGATTAAATCATTTCAGACCATAAAATCAGAATTATAATTACTGGTACCTGATAATGGTAACAATTCGAAGTGTAAGTTAAAAAATTATAATTTTTCAGTAGTATAGTGACCTCTATGTCTGTACTTGGTAACAATTCGATGCTGTTCATTACTATGAGAGCAAAACATAAACATGTAAATCAGAATTAAGAAAACCAGCTGTAAACATTAAGAAAACTAGTACAGCTAATGCAATCAAGGGTAATTTGCTAATTTTCCTTTTTGTTACCGCTGGAATTTTTCTGTTCTGGTACAACTAATTTCAGTTATTCAATTAAGGGTAATATGGTTGTATTATTTGTTTTTTCTTCTTTTTAATAATTTCTACTAAGTATTGATCTGTTCATCCAATTAACAGATAGCATAAGGCCTTGGAAAGGATGACCAAAAAGCTTCCGATAGTGAGGACAATGATGAAGATGAAGATGAAGATGTTGGAGATGATGAATCTGAACGATGTGTTTTGTTGTTATTTGTTTTATTTTGTTAGAGTAATGTTGGTTTTCTGTTAGTACATTTTTTTTCTGATATAATGCATTTTGTTGTACAAGTTGCAGTCAAGGGTATTTTAGAAAAAATGAAAATTCATCATTTGTACTTTCTGTTTTTATTAATTATGCAGTGGGTCTAATTTTGTTTACTTTGCAACTGTTTACTCCAGCAATTAAACTGCAATTCAATGAAACTGTTTAATTCATGTATTAAATATGTTTTTAATACAAAATAAATAGAAAACAAGCACTAGAGCAGTAAAAAAATGAATCTGTATTCATCGTAACTGTTTGAAGCATCTTTTTTCTTCTTTTGTGCCAGTTTGTGATTAAGGATTGGTACTGGTATATGATGGGCTGGTTTGGGTTTCATGTGATGTATTATTTTGTATACTGGTATATGCTTTAATGTGATGTATGCTTCGCTGTGAAGAATAGCTTTTAATAAACAATTGGTTCAGTTTCTTATATATATATATGAATTTATCCAATTTATTGATTTTTATTATTAAAAATCATTTTAAATTTATAAGGTGCTCATTTTATTCTTTATTAAAAAAAAAATAAAAAATATATTTAATTTAATAATCACCGACTTGCTAACAAAGATATTTGATAATCATGTCAAAATTTAGTACTCCGTTTTCATCTGACTCCTCAATTACACTAAATAAACTAAAATAATATGTCTCTTTATAGATTATAGTGATGAATATCTTTGCTTTTCTTTTAAGTCGCATTATTTTTACACGACAAAATTAAAATAATTGTGCCACTTTTAGAATCTTTGTATTTTTGGACTTCTCTCTTCTAATTATAATTTTCTATTTTCTATAATAGGCATTAAGCGTATCTATAAATCTTAGTAATTGAAGAGGGATGGCAGTAATTAAATCAGAGAGAAGGGAAACGACCACAATTTCACCCATTGGCAGTGAATCTCAATTCATAAATTAAGCTGGTTAGTACCGATTGTTTGTATTAGTACATATTTTTACTTCATTTTCTTGCTCGGTTGTGCTTGCGTATCCAACGTGATGTAAGTAAATCATTATGATAATCTTTTTATTTTTTATGTTTTTAAATCGTTTCAAATGTTTAAGTTCACTTCGAAGAACTTCTAGTCGTAATTTGCTAGAAAATCTCGAAAAATTACAAAAATTCATTCCTTTTTTTTCTTTACATGGAACCTCAAATACTTAAATTACATGCAAGTTATGAAAGATAATTAGAGATAATTCTTACCTTACTATTCCTTAATTCCTTGCATTTTATATGTTTGAATTGCCTCCCGATCTCATTGTGACATTTTCTTTTCTTTTTTGCAATGATTAGATCGTTTCAAATTTGAATCTTTCAAAATTATTTATTTGATATCCCATATTTACGATAAAAGATAACCTTGTTTTAGTTTTTCCAAGGATTTTCTATATTTGCTTACAAAATGGAAAAGCTTCAACATACTGGAAATGTATAATTATTAACGATAAAAAATACCAGAAATATACATAAACCTATATAAATAAGCAATTTTCTCTAATAGAGAACTGTTTACAAATACGAAGTTCCAATTGACAGATAGAGAATATAATTAATAATAGATAAAAAGATGCGAAATAGATGTAAAGATATGATGAACTGTGAGATGCACTCATTATGGAATTTTTCTTATTGAGATAAGAACTCTTGTTAGACTCACATAAATCGAACTTTAACTTGTATTTGGTAACAGGTGTAGCATTCATTCATACCTTCTCGTGCATATATACAAGGTGAAAGATTTATGGCGAACAACTACTGCAGTGTGTCAAAAGACTGGGCCGAACTAAGTGCGAATCTGCTGCCCCTCATTGCACACAAGTTAGGTGACATTATTGATTTTATCCGTTTCCGTGCTGTATGCAAGCAATGGCGGTTGGCCACTAACTTGTCGGATAACCCCCCTCAGTTTCCTTGGATTATGATGCTCAAATTAGATAGCACCTGTAAAATCAGTTTCCATGCCCTTCCCTCTGGCAAAATCTTTCCCGGTCCATTACTTGAAGATATTAAAATCTCGTGCTTTCATCAAAGGTCTAATGAGTTTATGATCTTGGAAAAAGATGAAGAAGACTCATCTCTTCTAGTTAACAAGTTTCCTACTCATGTCTTTCCGCTTACAATTAACCTGTTTGGTTGCAACGCGATTAGTGGTCGTGATCAAGTGATTCCTCTTTCAGTGCCTGTTGGAAATATATCTAAATTTTTATATTGTGCACTATCTAGCAAAATGACACGCCTTATAGTGGTAGTCCCTTTGGGAAAAATACTTGCACACTACAGAGGGAGGAACTTCAAATTTATAAATACTAAAGTTGTTGATTTTAGTGATGGCCCCACTAGAAAGGTATTATCAATAATTTCTTGTCCTGTGGATGTTGTGCCTGGCTCTTGCTTGATTTCAACAAGTGATGGTTTGTTGATGGTCTCAAAGAAATTTATTCCATCTCATGAAGATGAAAAACCATACAATGATTATCAATTTGTGGTGTACCGTCTTGAAAATTATGATAATAACCACCCTAACTGGACCTTGTTGAGTGGAATTGGAGATATGATGCTGTTTTTGGACGACCGTAATGCTTTTAGCTTGATGGCCAGTGAATATGATAATGAATATAAGGGTAATTGCATATATTTCATCACTCGAATGAAGAAAGCTTGCTCACATAGTAATTCTATGTATCGTTGCATAGTAGTGGGATATGACATGGGAGAGAGCAGAAGCTTTGAGGTGTGCTCTTTGGGAGAGTATACTTATTGTTCAGAGTTGTATTGGTTTATTCCTTCTCTAGTTTAATGAATTTGATTTATTTTGCAACATTACTTATTAAGATTATCTTAAATTATTCTTTAATGTTGTGCAATGAAATGATATCTCTATAATTGAACATTGAAGTATTGAATTGTGGAACTAGCTGGTTAATTTCTACTTTTTTGCAGTGGTAATTAAAAAAGAAAGAAAATTAGCAACTCTCTACTAAATGTTAATGTCTGGTTCCAATTGTAATAAAGAATAATATGATACTAGTATCTTACCCGTGCGTTGCAACGGGACATATTATAAGAAAAAAAAATATCAATGAAAAAATAATAATTATTCAAAAATTAAGACACATGTTAATAGAAAATTTATATGATTATATATTTTTAATTAACTTTAATCGTGATCTCTGTAACAATTTGATGATGTGACGATTCTTTATTTTTAAGTGCCAATGATATCAAATAATAGCTCGATTCGAATCTAATATCAAATATTGTACAACAATTCAATATCGACATATAATATGATATCAAAAAACATAAATAAAAAGTGTTATCGTGTGTATGTATAGGATACACACACACATATTATAAGATAAATATATATTCACACACACGTTCCAATTTATGTTATTTTTCTTATTCTTCTTCTTTGTTTCCAATTTAGAATGTACACACACACATTGATATATTCTATATTGAAAATGATGAGGGTTCTAATGCCTCGTCATATATATATAGGGGTGTTCAAATAGTTGGTTCGGTTAAAACCAAAGTAAAAATAGTCAAACCGGTCTTTATTTTACGCATCCAATTGTTAGTCCCTGTTAAATTTTCATCTATGTTTCCGATTATCAGCGTTTATTGAATGGTATTCCAAGCTGAGTCTTTTTTTTTCAAGATATTCCAATTGTTTGGTACTTTATTTAATAATTGGGAATTCTCCAGCATAAGTTGATGGGTTTTGTAAAATTAATAATGTGGATATTATTTACACGTCCAGATTAATTTGATACCACGGTAGAAGTTGATCGAGTTGACTTTTGCAATTCGAAAATAATATTTTTTTTCTCAGCTAATTCTTTATAATCAACCACATATTTCTTTTATGCTTGAGAATCACCCCTCAATCGGCCCTCTGACCTTCCCCTCTCAGACTTTTTTATCAACCCAAACGTTAATTATACAAATAGGGTATTAATTATTGAATTTAAATGAGAAAATGACCAAAGTACTCTTAATTTTTATGATTTAATTATTTGAAATCTAATAATTATATTAATAAAAACAAAATGGGTATTCTTGAAATAATAAAAAAATTGAATAATTTATTTTAAAGGCGTACAAAATTATTAATTTCTATTATATGATTTCACTGCATTATTTTGATTAATATTTGATGATATATTTATACTTAATTATTTTGTTAATGGATAATATCTGCATCCCTTTTTCGTATAATGTAACATCTTTAGTACACCCTCCAAAAAATCCATTTCCAATGCTTGAAAAATATTGGGCTACTGCCGTTATTAACTAACTTAATACAATGTTAACCAATTGGTTCAATGGTGTCAATAGGCGGCCTATTTCTATAAATCGAAAGGGATTTTACACTGGACATGTGTAGTCAACAATATCCATATGCAAGTAGCAGTAGTCAATAAAAATTTCTTATATGTCTTTCTCACCACCAGCATTTTGCAAGTAAAAATTAGACATTTTGAAAATTTACAACAGTGCCCCTGTAAATTTCAGCAATCTGACAACAGTGCCTCAATATCTATCAGCCAAAATGAAAAACATAAAAAATTTACAAAAAATATTGAAACATCAGCCGATTATGTGAACTAAACCAACTTTTTTTATATGATTATGCAGCTTGTTCGTCAGTCGCTGTACATCCATATCAGGCTGTCGTTTTGGTTTTACAATCCTAACCGTCCTAAGGTACTCCCGCTTGAATAATACATCTTTACTCATTTCCAATACCTTGCTTAGCTCTTCTTTCGGTTGACATTTCTCAAGCTTCCATATTTGTAAAAGAAATTAAATTAGACCATAAAAAAAAAAAAAAAACTGAGAGAGAGAGAAAGGGAGGAGCCGAGGAGATGAGATATCAATCCCTTGTAGCTAATATCAACTATTAATATGTGCTTGGAGACCAAATTTTATATATTTCTGAATTTTTTTACTATTTATTAAGTATTTTACAAAATTGTTGATCCAACGGTAGCTTAACAAAACAGTAAAATCAGCAACTACCGTTGGATCAATAATTTTGTAAAATACTTAATAAATAGTAAAAAATTTCAGAAAAATATAAAATTTGGTCTCCAAGCACATATTAATATGGAGAACAAGATGAATGGTTCAGATCGACCGTTTGAATTTTGAAAAATTAAATTTGGACCGTAAACACTTCGGCCGAAGTGCTTACAAATGCATATTAGTCTCTCTCTCTCTCTAGATATATATATATATATATATATTGTACAATTATTGGTCAAATATAAATGATTTAAATTAAATTCCTCGTATTTGAACGGTCAATCCAAATAACTTTGTATTTTGTTTATCACATCACAGTGGAACAGTTTAAAAAATAACATTGCGGTCATATTGCACCGCTATAGCGCTATAACTTTTATGATCCGAAAACACTATAGCAGCATTAAATGCTATCATATAGGAACGGCTAAAAAATTGTGCTATACTCATATATCGCCGTTATAGCGAGCTATATAGTGCAAATAGCATCATAGCTTTTATGATCCGAAAACACTATAGCAGTGCTATAACGTGCTATTTAAATCCCTGATTTTACATATCAATATCTTGTAGGGTGTCCAATTTTATAATTTTTTAAATCAGTTAAACCGTTATTTTTGAATTTTTAGAAAATAAATTTGTTTACATAATCTCTATTCTTATATTATGCACGTAGTTGTCCTGATTCGTCAATAGCTTAGATTGAAGGATAAAATTTTGAATTTAATATCAACCATTCAATCAAATAATATGACTTATTTTGATTAAATGCATATTTTTACATATAATAGTCTAAATTTAGTTAAAAACATACTTGCCACGCACTTTGTCACACAATATGTTATAATTAAAATTAAATAGACTTCAATTTTTTAGCAATTTTTTTCTCTGTTTCTTTATTTCTCCTTTTTACTATCCACATACATCTCTTGCTATATTTTCACCAATGAAAATGGAAATTATCCGATCTTTTTAAACTTGTAGAGAAAATCTATAATATATTTTTCAATTTTGTTCCTATATAGGTCACTCCAAACCCAAGCCCATATGCTTCCTTTATCAGCTATGACTTAAAAGTATACAGTAACATGTACGGAAACAAATTTCAGATATATTAGGAAGTATTTTTTATTTTTTTATTTTTTTTTGTAGATTGTGTAAAGAAGATTCTGGAATTTTGAAATATTCTCCTCTTTTTTTTCAGAGTCAGGTTTCAACATATTAAATAGTAAGATTTCGAAGCACTTTTGTTTTTCTTAATAAATTAGTTTATTAGTGATACTCAATCTAAGAAACATGCAGCAATGATATTTATTTGAAAAAAAATAATAATATAAGAATCAAGTTACATCAGGTGCGTTGAGACAAAAAAATAAAATCTTAAGCAGAATTATCAGAATATCATTATATTGATGAATCACATTATATGGACCAGAATATCCTTATACTAATCATGGGTGTTCTACTGCATCTGTCCGTCTATTTTACAATGTACGTAATTTATAATAAATGTTGTTGTATATAAGAAAAAGAAACTATATAATATATCATACAAATGAGGATGAAATTCATAAATCTCTTCACATATCTATTTTTATAAAGAGGCAAATTATAATTTTGGCATTGATATTAGGTTGGGCAACTCTGTATATACTGTTCATTTATTATATCCAATTTCCTTTATAGGGAGACAAACTATAATTTTGGCACTGATATTGCAGGTTGGGCAGCTCTGTATATTGTTTATTTATTATATCCAATTTTTATTTTATATTTGATTCATTTTTTTGTTTGTTGTTGTTCCTATTTATTATTTACTGTTATGTTCAATCTTAATTTGTTTTCGTTACAACACACGGACATAATACTAGTAAATATTAAAACACTTATAAAGATCTGGTTTAGAAAATGGAATTTTAGCAGCTGAGTACTTATAAAGGTCTGATTTAGACACTTATAAATATCATATTTGTTTGCTACTTAAATTCAAAAAAGATTAAGTTGTCTATTTCATCTTACTCTTCTTATTTTATATTTTGTTTGACAACTTAAAGTCATAACTCAAATTAATGTCTCGAGGAGTAAGAAATTAGAAAATAAACCAATGTTAGGTTTTACAAACGGAGCAAGTATGTAATTAGTTAATATGTCTGAAATAATTAACTTACTCTAAATTAATTTAGTTCTTACTGTATCTTGTATTTTTAATTTTACTTCATTACAACTTAACTCCTCATTTTCATCTCTTACTCTACAATATAATTTGAGATTTTTTAATCGGATAGACTTGTGTCCAATATTTTTTAAATAATTGGGCTCGGTTTAGCCCAATTGGATCAAAATTATCACATGAAGCCCGTAATGTCTGTCTGAACAAATTCCGGCCCAGTTTACGGTGGCCTGTTCTTTCAAGTTTCAACCAATGAATAATAATTAAGAGAGGTGTCGCTAAAAATTGGATTTTCATCGAGTAGACAATTTTTTGTATGCTATCACTTCGATTCTGGCTTTGAGAAAACTCTTTTATTTATTTAAACAAGATATACGCTTTTTGACCTTTGGGTAATTTCTGCCTAGGTTATTTCATCTGCGAGAGATGCTTCATCCATTCGTGTACTTTTTGGTAATTGAATATACAAGAAATAAGCATGTCTCTGCACATACAAGTGATGTTATCGAGATTCTCTCTCTCTCTCTCTCTCTCTGGGCACAAAACCCTAGACCGGAGGCTTAAATCAGGGACCGATGTCTTGTCCTATCATCACGCTTTGTGATTTAAATTTGTAAAAAAGAAAAGAAAAAAAGATCAATGGAAAGAATAGAAGAGGTCCACCAAATGAACTAATATTCTACTGCAGTCAGTCTGGCTTCTTAACAAATAAATAAATAAATAAAATGATGCATATAGAATTTGCATGTAACCGAAATTGCATGTGCTTGTGCTGCCAGCAATGTAACAGTCTAGCATGAGCTCACCTCATCATGATGAAGCCGTTGGTTGCTCTATTAAATTGTCTGTTTTATTCCTTGAGTGGAGCATGTTGTTATTCTTTAATAAGTTTAAGTTGCAACTGCTTAGAATAAAAGAGAGGGTTGGTTCTTTTATTGAGAGAAAAGGAATTGAGGGGAAAAAGAGAAAGGAGAAAAGGGAAAATAAAGCATGATCTAATGATTAAGATTGTGCTTTGATTTAATTTATTCTCTTAAGCCAGCTTGACATCCTAATATTCTGGTTAACTTTTAAGTAATTTTCTTCCCTTTTAGTACGGAATCCCGAAAGAACAGAATTATAAGCAAGGTGTTGTTTTTTTGTAGCGCTTGTGGTGTGGCAATTCATGTAACCGCTTCTTTTTGTACAGCTTGTGTAGTTGTGTTATCTTTTGCATTTACCATGCCAGTCTATGAGGGTCTAATCGGTAACATGGAAATTTTGCGAGAATAAGAATTTTTAATATGGGAATGAGAATTTCAATTTGTCAAAATCAAAGTTATTTAACTCATAAGAAATTTGTAAATGTAGGTGTTCGGCAAATGCATGGAAAATTTGTTAGGATATTTGTTTGTTTTTCTTTTTATAGAATATGTAATACTGATATTAAACTATATTAAGTGTATTAATACTAATCACTGATTATGATCAATATAATTGTATATATCATATTCTAAAAAGTTTAAATGAGTGAATTGACTATACAATACAAAGTGATATCAGAGTGAACTGATCACACGCTGCAAAATGCTAAATGAGTGGATTGACCACACACTAAAAAGTGATGTCAGAGTGAACTGACCCTACACTGTAAAGTAATAAATGAGTGAGCTGACTACACAATGAAAATTAGCTTAATCTATTAAAATTAAGTATTGCTAGTTTAATTATGATTGTTAAATTAATTTTAACCTTTGTATTATTAAATTGTGTTTGTTTAATCGAGTACTTGATTGTACAAGTTAATTTTAATTTAATTAATTCAACAAACATTGATGAGTATAATTTCTCTTTTAATTAATTAATTGATAAACAAGTTAACTATCTCTTAATTAATGGATCGATAACTGTTGTAACTTGAGACATACCATAAAAATAAAAAAAAATCTTGAGACAAAGTTGCAAGAGTATATGAAACAATATCACATATAAGGTTCAACCAGGTTTAATTAAACTTTGAACGCGGTCAACAATTCACAATTCAATTGTTTAATTATTTTTTGCAAGAGCATGTCATCTTGAGAAAAATAACGGAGCTCCTAGTCAAAAAAAAATTCCCTCATAAAATCTGAAGACGACAAAGGAAATAAACCTATAGGAATTGAGAAATAGGAAGTAAAACTTGAACATCGAACATGTCATAGGAAATTTACCTACACCTCACTTTTTCCTATAAAAATACCATAGAAATTAAGTTGCTGAACAGGCCCTGATTATGCTACGACTATCACATAACATTTTGTAATTTTTTTAGTTTATGGTTATATGAATTGAGGAGTGAATTAGAAAATTGAGATAGTAGAAACGGGATGAATAAATTTTTTTTTTGAAATACTTGGTAGAGACGGGATGTATAAAGGTTGTATAATTTTAATTTTGTGAAGGAAACTAATAGTGTTAATTTTTGTAAAAATAAAAAAAAAATTAAGGGCAAAAATAATAAGTTCCAATTTATAAGAGTGAATTGATCCCAATGCATATTTCTGTGATGAGTGAATTCATCACACAATAATTAAAATTTTGTAAAAGGAATCAGACGCAATCTCATAGATATCAGATCAAATTCATTCTAATGTCAGGTCAAAATTGTTTGATTTGTATCAAGATTCTCACGGACAATTTTAAGATTGCATGTTGAATCAAATATGCACGAATATTGATGCATATCAAATAGCCTTTTGAAATATTTTTGTTGCGAGGGTGTCAAGGTACCTTCTCTATTTATCTATGGTACTTGAAACTTGAAAGGGTCTTTCATCGTCATCTAACAACACTAGTTTTATAATTATATTTCTATATGGTACTTGTTAGAGCCTTTCACGGTCATTTGTAACACTAGTGGGTATAATTAATTAATTATTTATCATAAGTATACAATATCGTTTTATGGTGTCTGGCAGGGCATTTGATTGATTATATAATGAGCATATATAAACCAACCACTCGAGACTAAGAATAATATTTAATTCTCAATAAAATATGGCATCATATATGAGTAGAACTAGAGTGTTCTTTAGTTCATTGATGAATTTAAGTCTAGAATCCGTTAAATCAGTTTCAAATAACAAATTTGAACCGTTGAAACGCGTCTACCTTATGAGTAATGCATTTACATGTAAAAATAATAATTTTGCATAGAGTCAAAAGGTCAAAAAACATTCAAAAAATGAATGCATTAAAATTAATTTATTAACCTTCTAATTTTGACCTCTTGATTTTATATTAAATTAATTCAAATGTTTGAAATTTTCACATATAGACACATCACTCGTAAGATAGACAAATTTTAACAATTTAAATTTGTCGTTGAAAAACAATTTGACAGATTTTAAACTTAAGTTCACCAAAAAACTTAGTGAACTTAAAAACACCCTAGTTCTTTTCATCATATATATATTCATATATAATTATATATACTTGTTTTATTTGTATTTAACCGCAAGAATATATGTTGAGTGGTGAGTTGGATTCCAGTGCAAAATGTTGATACTTCCAGCTTGAGACAGACTAGACTACTTTGCTTTTCATTTGTTCGTCGCTTTCAAATTTGGTTTTTGGATTGGCTTAATTTATGGCAAGCATATCTATCCAATCATTGATCTACTTATTTGTAGCTACCACGTACAAGACTACTTTGATTCTTGTAGATATAATATAATTCAACTAATTCAAGAGAACAGCTGTTATAATACATGGTTTTAGCTTACGTAGATTATTTTTAAAATATGTATCGCAAATTTTGTGCGGCTGTACCCGATTAATTTGCATCAAACATAGTTTTGTGTAATCCATCCAGTACTTAATTTATGTAAATATGTTTCTTCTCTCAATGCATCTTATTTATGTAAAATTCGTTTTTTTTGTTTTTGTTTCTCTCCTTTTCTTCGATTAATTAACCTACGTATGGGCTACGGATACGATCCTCTTATTTTCAGTCACGACAACTCTGCAACAATTAGCATAACACATAATATTCAAGGGTACGTTTGATGGAAGTTAGAATAGATAGAATAGTGAAATTTAAGAATAGCAAATGATAATATAAAATAAATAGTGATTTTTATATTAGTATAAAAATGGTGCTATTTGAGTTAGTAAAAATGTTGTTTGGATTGTACAATTGTAATAGTGAATAGCTGTAATTGATAAAAAATAGTGTTAACAATGTGCTAATTAAGAGGAAAGATAGGCAAGTGGGGTCTCAAATGAATTGTCACGACATGGAGATGACAGAAGTTGTGTCAATTTTATAATTTCAGAACTGAATTAGCGGAAATCCGAGAACAAAGTATTTTTTGTCTCTTTTCACACTTTTGAATAGTAATTATTCCAACAATTACAAAGAATAGATAATAACAACTATTATAACTATTCCGAATAACAAAAATATTATTTCAATATACATTGTTATTTCGAATAACTCATATTCTAAAATAACCCTCTATTCTAGCTGTTCTCATTTCATCCAAACATATCCCAACAATACAACGGATCAGTCTATTTGTTTTGTTTTGGGCCGGTAGAATCCACCACAATGCTGCAGATATTTGATCCATTTGAGGGGGCATGGTTGCTCAAAATTGGATTGGATAAATAATTCGGACATGAGCGAAATTTACGGAACATATTGATGAGGAGCGGAATATTTTAAAATAAGTGTCAATTTGTGACGTCGGATTTAATCTGAGCCACTCTGCTTGAGATTATCGGATTAATATGAATTTTTTTATCTATATAAATTATTAAATTCGTACGTATACAAAGATAAATAATATTTAGATTGTAACAAATTTAGAAAGATCTGACTCAATGAGTCTGATCCAAATATATAGATCAGTTTCAATGGTTCAGATCCATAAATATATATATATATATATATAGGCTGTGGCTAATTTGCTGCTTTTTTTTTTTTTTTGCGATGTCCAAATAACAAATCCAAACCGTTAGATGTTTAATCTATACTATAATCTATTTGGAGATCAAATTTTATATTTTTTAAAATTTTTTACTATTTATTAAGCTGGTTTGAAAATCGCTGATTTCAATGCTGGAGAAATTTACTGAAATCAGCAGTTTTCAAACCAGCTTAATAAATAGTAAAAAAATTCTAAAAAATATAAAATTTGGTCTCCAAGTAGATTATAATATAGATTAAACATCTAATGGTTTAGATTTGTTATTTACACATCAAAAAAATAAAAAACGGTGGCAGCACCTCCGGCTAAAATGCTGCTGGCAGCAAATTAGCCGGACCCTATATATATATTTTAAACAGTGAAAAAGGAAAAATTTTGTATGCCACATTTAATTTGATATTCTTTTTTTTTAAATCTTGAATCTTCATCATTGAGACTGATCCATCTTTTATATATTTTTATATGGCCTCTACATTCCAATTTTTTCCTTCAACGTCTATCTTTTTATTAAAATAAAATATACTCATGGATCTAGACCATTGAGTCAGATATTTCTAAATTTGTTGCAATTTAAGTATCTTTTTGTTTCTGTACATACGAATTTAATAATTTTTATAGATAATAAATTTCCGGATTATTATGTAGAGATATCCATTAGTACTGTATTTGATGCGATATCCACTCTCAGGTAATTTGTGAAGATATTAATTATGAATTTATAGTTGTGGTCTACTTAAATTTTATGCGGAATATATAATCTATAGATATTTAGATTGAATTTTTAAAGCTCACCAAAGTTATTGTAGGCAGAGAGGACTGAAAAGGAAAAAAAAATGGTTTTTAATATTAATGACTTCTAAATATTTCATATTGATTTTCTCTCTTTTGTAAAATGTATATCTTGTTAAATATTGACTTTCTCTCTCTTGTAAAATGTATATCTTGTTAATGTAAAATGGGTTTAATATTAAATAAAGAGTTTGTATTATCGTTGAAATATTGACTCCAAAAAAATGAAGAAAGAATTAATGAGATTGCAAGATTGGAAAATGTTCGTACATGACATGCACGCTAATACTGTTTATATGAACCGAAAAATATAATATATAATTTTGATCAATAAATATTTTTACCTGGAGATTCAAAAGTAGTTAAAGACATTAAAGCAAAATTAAATTAAACAGAATATAATGGATGCTTGTCGGCGAGAATTTAGTATTATTTGAGGGTTAGATGTACATAGTTTACTGATGTAGTAATATTTTTTCCAATCGAACCCAAGGCCGTGCTTTTGTTTTAAAAAAAGACGGTAAAAAAACGATTGGATTTATTCTTGATTCTTATAGTTTGCGAACCTGATAATTTTGGGATTAAAAAAAACGGTTATTGGATTTATTTATTTTTTAAAAAGACGGTAAAAAATTGGCTTTTTATGACCTCTATTTATATTATATACAGTCTATCAGTCTATCCTTATATTATTCTAATTAATATTTTATCAAATAACATTTGCTCCTTCGAATAGTACAATAATATATTACATTATTGTACCTTTCGAATTGTACTATTATTCTATCATCATTATTTTATTTTTACTGTTTAAGTAACATTATTTTACCATTATTTCTTAATTTGCCAAACCGACCAGAATAAAATGGGGTCAATTGCGGCAGCAGCATCCAAAGGGAATAAAATGGGGTTAATATTGCAGCGGCATCCAAAGGGAATCATAGGACTCTACTATGCTCGGTTAGACCTATTCATGACCGTTGCTCTGCCGAATTTATCTCCTCTGCATTAACTCAAAAAGGAATCTTTTGGGTTAATGTATCTGGACCGTCAAATTAGCTTTAAGATTCGTGCAAATTAAATCTGCACTACTATTAAAGACCTCTTACATTAAAGGCGAGAACTGGATGGACTCCGTTTACAATCAAACGGTAGAGATGCATCAACTCAAAAGATTTTTTTTTGAGTTAATGCAAACAATGCAGACTCTACTCTGCCGACATAGATTAATGAGTAGAACTAGTGTTCTTAAGTTCATCAAGCCTCTTGGTGAACTCAGATCTAAAACCCATCAAATCGGTTTCAAACAACGAATCTAAGTCGTTGAAACTCGTCTACCTTACGAGTGATGCGTTTATATGTAACAAAAAAAAAATTTACATAGAGTCAAGTGATCAAAAAATATTCAAAAAATGAATGCATTAAAATTAATTTATTAATCTTCTAATTTTGACCGCTTGACTCTATACTAAATTAATTTGAATATTTAGAATTTTCACATGTAGACACATTACTCGTAAGATATGTGGGTTTCAACAGTTCAAATTAATCATTTGAAACCGATTTAATGGATTTTAAACGAGTTCACAAAGGAACTTGATGAACTTAAGAACAGAGGTAGTGTTCGGCAAGGATAACTTAGGCTTCCTTAGAGCTCCTTAGTGCTCTAAGGAGTCTTAAGCTTGCCAAACACTTGCTCCTTTGTAAAGCTTAAAACCACTTTCTTAAGTCTCATTTTGCCCACTTTCTTAAGCTTGTCCCAATTTTTAAGCTACCATTCTACATGGCTTAAGACATTAAGCCTCTTCAAGAAAGGTAAAGACTCACTTTCTTAAATTTATCTTGCCAAACACTTCTTCCTTAGTGGAGCTTAAAATTTAAGCCAAACCAACTTGCCGAACACCCTCAGATTGATTGATATGAGTTGGAAGAAATTAGGGATTGCTTATAATTTTACTGGAGAAACAAACAAACAAACAATGGAGCAAGTGGCAGGCGCCTTTTGGTCAGATTGGTCTCCACTTTGCAAAGTGGTGCTGTTCATTTTTTCACTTGCTTGTCCGTGCTTAAATATAAAACAATTCAGTACTCTCAATCAAGCATGCAATCACTTGCTATTGGACTTGATCTCGTTTTTCGTTTGTTCATTAGTAAATTCATGTTACAACGTTTGTCAGTATTAATTTATATTTAAATAAAAATGAAGTGTATAAATTTAAAAAGGTTTGAAAAGTCCATTGTAATTCACATTTTTTAATCTTTGTTTTTAAAGTTCAAATAGTAGATTCAAGCCGTTCAATACAATCTTTGTATTAAAATATGTGTAGAGACCAAATTATATATTTTTTAGATACTTTTTACTATTTTTTTAGATAGGTATTTTTGGATCATTTAAAAATAGTAATTTTATACTTAAATATAAAAATTGATTTCCAAGTATATTTTAATATAAAGATCATATTGAGCGGTTCTGATTGACAATTTAAACTTTCAAATTTAGATAAAGAATGTGAAGTGCAATAAAATATGAAATACATGAGCCGTTGAACCCTCCTCAAATTTAAATTGAATACATGATTCATTTAAATTAAATAGAGTTGTTTATATATTTAAATTTAATATATTATTTATTGAAATTAATAGAGTTGTTATTTTTGAATGATGAGTGGAGATGTATTGGGAACAAAAAGAAATGCTTTTATTTTCTCTAGATTGTCTTAAATTTTTCGCACTCCTAAAATATAGTTGTGGCGGTTATATATATACATTAATCCTGATTAATCAGATAAACACTGTTATTATAAATAATTATAATATAATATTAGGATTTAAATCTCTTGTGCTATAACTCTAAAAAATTATATTCGTGAAATTGTATAAAAAAAATAAAACTTGTATCAATACGATGTCGTTTTGTTCATAAATGTTTGTTCGGAAAATAAAGACGAGAAAAATGAAAGAGACGAAAGAAAATTTATTAATTAAATTTGTTATGTTGTGATTTTCAGAAGAGCCAATATTAATAGAAAGCCGTATATATCCCTCTAACGTCACTCTAACCACCGAAAACTTATTTACTATTTTTTTTTTTTTTGAAGCGCAACAAGTAGGAAAAAGAAATTAACAATAAAAAAAAAGAGGATTGGGATTTTAATAATATCTTAATAATATTTTTCAGATTAAGCTAGAAATAGAAAAAAATAGAAAAAACCTCACAGATCATGTTGATTTTATGGATTGACTGTGTATTAAATTTATATCATTTTTGTATAATTTTATATTTCAGAGATGACTGTTAAGTATATATTGTAATAAAATTCAAGTCATTTGATGAACAATAAAACTAGCATTAACTTTCATTATTTTTCATTTACATATATAAAACTAGTATAAATCATATTTCAAAAATTGAATCTAAAAATATTAATCACCTTCTTCCTTTTATCAATATATTCATGTTAATATATCATATAAAGATCCCAAGCTAATGACAAATAGGAAAAATCTTAACCTTCTCTTTCCGTTAACCCGTTTCTGTTAACATCTCTGTCTCTTTCTTGTAATTGACATTTGACACCTCACACCTAAAATTTAGACATCTTTTAGACTTTTACCTCTCTTTAATTTCAAGATCAGGTTCAGAATATAATAATTCTCCATTAAGTCTACAAGTATTATTTAATGATTGGCACCGGAACCTATTAAATGCACCTCTAATAAGGACAACTGTATAGTCTACGACCGTTATCACAAAAAAAAAAGAAGGAAAAATACGACCGGAAAATTGTAAACAACAATAATTTTTACTATAAAATTACGCTTTAATTAAAAAAACGTAACAGACGATAAGAGAAACCACTTCCATAACAACTGAAATTTAAAACCTTATAAAAAAAACTCCATATAAACAATATTTTATCTCATCAAAGTATATTAATTTTGAGGATTCCAATGCTTCATAATTTTCATATCTCATCATATCTCATATTTTATATCTTCATTTTCAAAGTCTAAATTGTTGATCCGAACCATTCAACATGATATTCATACTAAAATATAGTTGGATATGAAATTTTATATTTTATAAGGCATGTACAAAATATGGTTGAAATGAAATTTTATTATTTTATTATTTTTTTACTATTTTTTAAAATGGGTTGAAAATCATTATTTTTTTAACGTTAAAAAAATAATGATTTTGTACATGTCTTAGAAAATAGTAAAAAACTTCAAAAATTATAAAAATTTATTTCCATGCATATATTTTAATATAAATATCATATTGAGCGGATCAACAATTTAAACTTTGAAAATAAAAATATAAAATATAAGATATAAAAAAAATAGGTATTGAATCGCCTCATTAATTTTATATCAATAAACAGACATACCACCGAAAATCAGCAGACATCATAATAAAATACTATAGTTGAAGGCTGAGCCGTAGAAATATAATAAAGGGATAAATACGGTTCATAGTTAAAATATGAACCATTTCCAGCTAGAAGAGATGAAAAAGGTCATGATTATGATTTAGGCCAATTACTTTCCTTTTATCCGGTCTAATTCCTTCTTTAAAAATGTGGGACCCACATTAGGAACTTTTCAAAGCTGGCTATCCCCACTCTGACAGCTTGCCTCTCTTTCTCTCTCTAGACGTTTCTCTGCCCTATAACAAACACTCTCTCCTTAATCTCCCTTCCATAGTTCCATTCCAACTTCACACAATAACACCAAACCAAACCCCATCTCCTCTCTAAGAACTCTGTGTTACTTTGCTCAGAAAGCTGTCTCTCTCACTGCTTATGGCGCAGGAAACCGCACCGCCAACCTCGGCCGACCCGACTCCGCCACCCACTGATGTGGCTATTGTACCCGAATCCGACTCGACACCGCAGCCGCCCGACGAGAAGCCCGCTCTAACCCTAACCGAAACACCCACTTCAGACGAGAAGAAAACCGAACCGGAGAAAGAAACCAAACCTGAAACCGAAACAGAGATGCCACAATCGGTGTCATTCAAGGAAGAAAGCAACCTCGTCTCTGACCTATCCGACTCAGAAAAGAAAGCTCTTGAGGAATTCAAGCAGCTAATTCAATCTGCCATAAAAAATCGTGAATTCGATTTGCCACCACCACCAACTGCTACCACAACTGTCGCAGAACAAGAGAAACCCAAAACTGAAGAGACAAAAGCCGAGGAACCTAAAGCCGAGGAATCAAAAACTGAGGAACCGAAAGCTGAGGAATCAAAAACCGAGGAATCAAAAACCGACGAAGTGAAAATAGAAGAAACAAAAGAGGAGCCAAAGAAGGAAGAAATTAAAACTGAAGAGTCAGTAATCGAAGAACCCAAAACTGAAGAGAAGGAGGTGGTGATAGAAGAAGATGGGGCAAAGACGGTTGAAGCAATTGAGGAGACTGTTGTACCGGTATCTGTTACTACCACTGGTACCACTCCAGAAGAGACCGAGGTGGTGGCTAAGGAGGAAGCCGCACCGGCCACACAAGACCAACCTGTGGAAGAGGCTGCTGCTGTTCAGGAGGTATAAATTAATATAAAGTAATTCCATACCAGCTTATGTTATAGTTAAAAGAATTATACTAAAGAGTAGTGTGGTTGTCTTTATTATTTCTCTTTGTCCTGGATTTAATTGACCTTTATACATGTTGTCATAGTCAAAAGCCTGAAGCGTGGAAGTTTTAACCAAAGCAGCAGTACAATAGGGGTCAAAGTTGTTTTAATTTGAATTAATGCTTATATTATCTGATTATGAAATAATATACCATGACCCATTGCAGGAGGTGCGCATCTGGGGTGTGCCACTAGTAGGCGATGAATGTACTGATACTGTTCTTCTAAAATTCCTTCGTGCAAGAGAATTTAAGGTGAAAGATGCCATGACCATGTTAAAGAATGCTGTGCTCTGGCGCAAGCAATTTGGCATTGAATCCCTTCTAGAAGAGGATCTGGATCTACAGGAAATGAACCGTGTGGTTTTTACTTGCGGTACAGATCGTGAGAATCACCCGGTATGCTACAATGTGTATGGTGAGTTTCAGAACAAGGACTTGTATGAGAAGGCATTTGGAGATGAAGAGAAGAGGCAGAGGTTTTTGAAATGGAGAATCCAGTACTTGGAGAAGGGCATTATGAACCAGTTGGATTTTAAGCCAGGTGGTGTTTGTTCCATGGTGCAAGTGACCGATTTGAAGAATTCACCGAGCTTGGGCAAGCATAGGCAGGTCACAAAACAAGCACTGACACTCTTTCAGGACAATTATCCTGAGTTTATTGCAAAGAAGGTGATTTTTCTTTTAACTGTTGGATTTTTTTAATTTTCTTACGTTCAAATAGTACCAAATTATGACTATCGCAGTAGAGATCATAAACATATTGCAAAGACAATAAATTTAATCAATTGCTGTTTTTTCGGAATCCACTGACAATATGAATAATTTGTGAATTTGGGTTCCCGAATTATGTTTTGCAAGAGTATGGAACTTTGGATACTCGGTTTCACATCTGAATTGTAATAGTTGGTAGAATTTTCTGGCACATTTGGTATCATTTGATCATGTGCTACACTTTTTAAAAGTGGATTGGCACTTTCTTTGAGGAATGAAATATAATTATTCCTTGAATTTGAAAATGGAGTTATGATAAATGATTTCATCTTCATGCATGCAGCATGCTGCACTTTAAATTGAATTGTATGTTTTGACTGGAGTCATCCTTTGAAGAATTGACTGGCACTTTATATATTCAGTTTGCAATGCAAACTTTTCACAATCTTTACTTATTTAAAAAAAAAAAGGCACTTCACAATCTTTACTTGCAATTTATGATTACTTCGCTTTCCCTTTGTCTCCCTTTTTTAGCCTGATTAGTGCCTTTTTTGTTTGCAATTCTTAGCTAAGATGGCACTAAACATTGCTATCTTTATAAGTTAATCTATATTACTCTATAGAGGCATTGACAACTGGATATGCTTATGATAGGTGTTTATCAATGTGCCGTGGTGGTACCTAGCTGTGAATCAAATGATGAGCCCATTTCTTACTCAAAGGACAAAGAGCAAGTTTGTTTTTGCGGGCCCCTCCAAATCTGCTGATATCCTCTTCAAGTGCGTACCTAAACTTTTACTTGAATTTAGTTCTGAAATTGAAAGGCTTGTTGTGTAATTCATCTTCTTTTTTTTGGGTTGATTTAGGCATGTAGCACCTGAGCAAGTACCGGTACAATTTGGAGGTTTACATAGAGAGGACGAATCAGATTTTACAGTTTCAGATGCAGTTACCGAGGTGACAATCAAGCCTTCTTCCAAGCACACCATTGACCTTCCCCTTTCTGAGGTTTGTTTCCAGATATTTTTTTTATTACTTGTGTAATAAAGTCAAGTTTAAACAATTGAATTTGAAATTTGATAAGTAGGTTATTTTTTTGATACAAGAGGAATTAAAGTAAGAGCTGTGTTTGTTATATTTTTTGCTCGAATTAAAACAAGGTATCTTGGTGGTGCCTTGAAGAAAATTGTGAACCCCTACTATTTCATTGTTAGAAGGAAAATATAAATCCCTGAAAGATTTTCTCGTGGGATTTCAAATTTGATGTGTAATAACTCGACTCAGTACCTCAGTTTAAGCAATTAAACCATTTAGCCACTGGGGTTCCTCTACAAGTTCCAATAATGCCAGTGCTTGGGATATCAATCACTATTCCTGATTGTATTTCCAACTTTTTTGTTATTCCAGAATTCCATGCTTGTGTGGGAATTACGGGTTCTCGGAGCAGAAGTGAGTTATGGAGCTGAGTTTGTACCAGAAGCCGAAGGTGGTTACACTGTCATAGTGCAAAAAACTCGCAAATTAACCCTAGCTGATGAACCTATCATGAAGGCTTCATACAAAACAGGTGAAACGGGTAAAGTGGTGCTCACTATTGACAACACTACATCAAAGAAAAAGAAGCTTCTGTATAGAACCAAGACCAAGTGCTCCACTGAGGAGTAGTCGCTTGCTAAAAGGATAAAAGTTAAAAAGAATATTTTGTGTTTTGTTCTTTGATTGGTTGGTTTTAGTTTATGCTTTTTTTATTGGTCAAATTGATATATGTTTGGATTTGTCAGGTAATTTTGAGAGAGGTTCTTTTGTTGAGGGAAGGGAGGTGTGATGTGATATTTGGTGGTGTTAATCCTCTGTATATTTGTTGTACAATGGCGTCTGTTGTGTTTTAAGTGTAGCTACTTGTCGTTTAAACTCCAAAGATGTTTTACCTTATTTGTTTGAATTTTTGTTTTTGTTTTTCGCTTTCATGCAGTAGGAAAATAAATCTTTGAGGTAAATTATATTTAAGGCATCTTATATGCCATGCATATTTAACAGCTGCATTGGGAATTGTAGCACTAACCGAAATAATGCGCGCAAGAAATTTGAAATAAACATGCCCGTAATTTGGGTAAGGATTTAAACATAACAGTTTTGGAATTTTTTTTATAAACCATAATTAGAAAAAAAGTTTTTATAAAACCAACATGATTGTTTTTTTTTTACAAGAATTATAAGAATTAAGGGTTCCTTCCATATTAGTGCGGATTTAGTTTGCACGAATCTTAATACCAATTAGACGGTCCAGATACATTAACGCAAAAGATTCTTTTTTGAGTTAATGCAGAGGATACGAATTCTGCCTTCTTGGCTTCCTCATTTCCAGGAGTGCGTATCTTCTGAGATATCTCAACTTTTGTGTGACCGACGTGTTCGGTGCCTATTCAGGGGTGTTGTAGGGGTCAGTATTATGTGTGCTTTGAGATTCGTGCAGAACGTAGTTAAACGGTTGACATTTTCCATGAAGTCACGCAAAGTTTGAGATATCTCAGGGGATATGAATTCCATTTCCAGTTCATGGTACAATGGCAAAAGCATGGGACTAAATTAGAATAAACGAATTTAATGCACCGGTGCTCGCTTTTATAACTAATGTTCTTCATTTATTACGGTTATTATTCTTACGCAGATTCATCCGTACGTCCTAACTGCTCTACCAAAACTTTGCATCTCCACGAGAGCATGCCACATGCGTTGCTCTGCAATTGGAGCCTTTGATTGACAATCGGACCGTTAATACTAGTAGGTGATATAATAAGCGATCAGCCTTTAATTGACAATCCCTTTAGTTTGCTTACGAGAGTTCAGAATTCAGATGCATCTATTTTTTATTTTTAATATTTTTATTACTTTTAAAATTCAATGACAAATTTAAAATTGGAGTAGCAAAATAAAGCGATTAGATATTACGTATGTGTTTTTTTTTCGTACACGCATAAAAGTTATAATATTTCAATTTTGTTTGATCGGCAAGATCTTATATGGACCCACCATTGTGCAAAATTGGATGCTGATTTTAGAAGTCTTCGAACAGCCCCAAAACAAAACAATATTGAGATTAAAATTTATGTGCAGAATAAGTAACATAGGCAGAGTTTAGAAGTTATATTTTAATGTTTGAGTTTTAAATACTTGTTATCAAATTTTCATAAGATGAAAGATGAAAGCATATAGCTCTAATCACTTTATTTTATTCAATAATCAGTATATGCAGAGACAGAGTCATACTTTTAAGCTATGAAATTTAATATAAATAGATGTCAATCACAAAAAAAAAAATTCACGCGACCATTTGATAAATTTTACAATATTCATAACAAATTAACCACATTCAATCCAAATTAGTCAGCCCTGAGTATATGCATTGTTGTTTTTAAATTTTTTTGAGAAAAGTTTGTTAACACTTTTTTTAAGACCGTTGCCATTGTAATACAGAGGTTCTATTTTCAAACTGAATTGCCACGTGTAGTATGGCAGTTATTTGATTCCCCACACAGTAAATTTGAGCATTCACTCATTTAATGTGATTTGAAAAACAAAACAAAACAAAAAAAATTGGTGTGGTCCTGACTCCTGACATGAAATTAAATAGCCAGCAATCCAGCATTTGTCTAAACAAGTCATTAATTAAGGTCTTACATTACACACTTGTATTGGATACGACTGTTGCGCAATAAAAGAAGTACATGAGGTCATTTGTTGTACTATTATTAAAGTGCTTTGTTCGACTGTTCCTCAGGGTAACTTTAGTTCCATTAGTAATTCTCAGTAGGCCCCACATGTCAGGCGCGTGGTTGAACAAGTCCAAAACAAGTTGCGGTGGTTGCGTAACTATTATGCCTCAGATGCTCACCTACATGGGACCTGGCTAGAACTCACCTGCTCTGTCAAGTTGTCGATCCAGTTCATTGAACGCTGTTAATTATGGGACAACTTACAGATCTAGTCAAACGTGATGAATGGAGATCAAATTTACATATTTATAATATTTTATTATAAATTATATGAAAAATTATATATAAATACAAATTTCTTTTTTTTAAAAAAAAAAATAGAGGTCATTGGCCCTCATTCATTGAACCTACATCCGCCTCTGAATCTAGCCATCTAGGCAAGAAATCATAAAGCTCAATGGTCATCTCAATTTGGACCAACTCAAAATTTGAATTTAGATCCGGACTGTCTAATTAAAATCTACACAAATATTAAAGAGTTCTCGTAAATTTTATCTCAAAATCGAATTGGTCGGGATTTTGGTCGGAAGGTCCGGATCCAAACTCAAATTTTGAATTATTTAAGACATCCGGGCCCGAGGTCCCCTTGGCTCCAACTCCAAGCATTGCATAAAGCCATAATGATGGATATTATATTATTATGTAACCCATAACCGGTTCGGATCTTGCACGTTGCAGCCCGTAACCTGTTATCACCATGTTGACTGTTGCAGTCAGTTTGTTGTCTCATGAATAGTTTGATGAAGTAATTTTTAATTGAGCTGAGTTGGCAGCTTATATTTGGGAACTTCTTTCATGCTGATCAGCTGATGTAATTTTAAGGCCCTATATGGAAGAACCGATGAAATGAGAATAGCAACAGGAAAAATTTGAATTGAAAATTATTATTTACGTGGAGAAAAAAAAATCAATTTAAGTAATATTTTTTTCTCACGCGAACAGTAATTTCATTACAGCAGCCAAACAAGTCCTAAAATTTTCTATTTAATGGAATGGGCAAATGGCCTTTTTTTTTTCAAAAAATAATAATAATTAATTTGGAATGGAATAGAATCATAAATAATAAAATTATCTATCTGTATCAATTCAATTAAAATGAAGCTTCAGAATCTTAAATAAGTTTCCAGTTACATTGTTAGACATAAATTATATATAATAATTTGAAAATCGTTTGATATTGTTCTAGGTGTACTTAACTTTAATGGTCGAAGTTTTCAAATTTTACGATGAACAATAAACATGCAATAAGTCTTTTTTATTTATTTATTTGTATGATAGGCATACAAATAGACATCCGAAAATATTAAACTCAAATGTAAACTTTATATATATGATAAATTGTCAGTTAATTATTTATTAATGAATCATAAGTTGCTAACCTTTCTGCAGCTATATTTTCATCTTGATATTTACATCACAATATTATAACAGTCTTTAAACGGCTTATTTTTTAATCTGATAATTTCTCAAGTTCTGTCAGAAAGCTTAAGAGCTTCCCCAGCAGAAAACTAAATAAGCGGCTGCGAGGATCATTAATTAGGTTAAATTAGTTCTACAAAAAATGCAACAGACAATCCGGACATGGGGAATCGTAATGCTTCCACATGTGTTTGCCTAGGGTTCCACTGGGCATCGATTGTCATTAATGATGCATGTCAATGCTGGTGAGTAGAGTGGGAAAAATGTCCACCACGGAACAGTGTGGTACGTGTGACTATTTTGTGCCGTGATTTTCATGTTATGTGTCGTGACAATTTTTAAAAAATTAGCATGGCACGTCACGTCAAAGATCTGATCACGGCACATAATCAGACGCAGGGACGGATCTACTGTAGCACGAGGGGGGGTGTCCCCTGAATTTTAAATTTTAGTGGTGATCTATTGGTACTGATTGATTTTGTTCTTCTCTGAAATTTTTTTGCTCCTCTATGAATATTTGATTTGTAATTTGGGTTAAATTTAGTGTTAAAATAAAAAAAAATTCTTGAATTATAATTGGTAATATTAATTATAAGTTGTAGGATCAGAAATTATAAGACAAGGTATTGGAAAATATAAGTCAAAATATTATTTTCTTTATCAAGTATCCCCAATTAGTCAATAGGTTTAAATCTGATAAACTATTTAAATCCAATTCGTATTTTTTTTGCCTCTCTCCCCGAAAATCCCGCGTCCACCCCTAATCACACAAGTCACGTGTAATTATGACCGTTATATCTTGAATAAATTAACTTAAATTATGAAAAAAATAGTTACGCTTAAACACGGCACGTGAATAGTCATAATACGACACGTATCACTGTTCACTTAATCACATCACGACACGAGATCACAGTCACGGCACGTTTTTCCACTCAACTGGTAAGCCTGGTATCATATAATTTTCCATGCATGTCAATGATGGTATCATATGATTTTTCTAAGGACAAATCGGATAAAGCCATAAAGGTTACTTTGTCATAGAAAGAATTTCTTAGTTCTGATTTGACCGGGTAATTTTAGCTACACCTACATTTATACATGTATTTGATATCTTCAAACAAATATTATTTACATTTAAATAAATTAATTTTTAAATCTTTTGAATTATTAAAATAGAACGTACATCAGATATGTGTTTTGAATTTTGATTTGTAACTCATTTTAAAACCGTTAACCTTCAACGCTAATTGTTTTTATATTGTTTGATGAAATGTTACATGTCTTTCAAATAGAATCAAACTTGATACACGTGCTATTAAAAAAAAATCGAAGAACACATCTACAATTTTTTATTTATAATTTGAACAATATTTTTAATGATATCAAATACGACAAAAAAGTTAAATGTATGCTAGAATTATCTTCTTTTTGATGCGGTGAAAGGATGAATTTTCATCTGTACTATGAGTATGTCAACAGTGTGTCCCTTAATTAACAAAAATCAGTCATTCGTAAAAAATATATATAAATTGAGATATAGCATATCATGACATATTTATGTTACAATGTGATGATGCAATTCTTATAAAATAAAAAATATATATATTTGTATGTGATTTCAAGTGTATGGAACTAAGTGCAATTATAAAAATTGATTGGTCATTTGTTGATCAATTTGAAAGATATTATAGTTTTATTGGTATTTAATTAATAATGAGATAATTCTCCAACACATTTGGTACGCACATTGTTTACAGTTTACCTGAATATCTGGAGAACAATTTCATTTGATTATACAAGATTTGACGTCTATGGTCAAATTGATCAAAATAATTTAGTTATCAGTGCATCCCCTTCTTTAAATAAAATTATGACTATATTTGGAAACTCACTGGCTCACTGCTATTCACTGGTAATTTAAATATTAACCATGCTTCGTATTAATTAAAAATAAATAAGATTTTACAGAGTACTTCAGCGATGCCCCAATCAAGAGGATTTTTATGAGAGGAGACAGAACTGAATTTGCTCTGACCATTTTACAGAAAGTATGGTCATGTCTCATGTGAAATGAAACCTATGTAGAGAATTAATGACACTAATGATGAAATAACCTAAGCATGTGGGAGAATGTTCTCATGTAAGCACCATACCAGCAAACCTACTTTTAATTTCCTTGGTGTAAGGCGTGATTGCAGGATTAACAAAAGAAGAATCCATCCATGTTCATATTTATTTAGGGAGTATCTCTGTCTAATAAAGTTGGAAGCGTTTGTTTGTTTATGTAGCCATTTGGAGCCTAAATTAAGCAATTTTGACTCAGCCCAACCAAACAATGGAAAAGAGTTTGTTTATGTGGTTTGTCGATTGGCAGATAGCCAGATAGGCCATGTGCATTGCATTCCCATGCATTTAATATGCAACTCTGTATGTACCACCTTTTGCCACTAATAAAGGGTTTTATACTTTATTAGCTGAGTGCGTTTGAACTAGTAGAGGTTAATCAGTGCTGGAGTGAGTCTACAGTGCTAGAATTAGGGGTGTTCATTGGGTCCGGTTTATTCAGTTTTGAACCGAACCGAGTTAGTTCGGTTCACACGGTTTGGTTCGGTTTGTTTTTTAAAACCGAATTATAACTTCGGTTCAGTTTGAAAATTTTCAAATCCGAAATATCTGTATCCTCCAAAATCACATTCTCCAAGATATCCCATATTTTGTGTGACTTTTTGGAAAATCTCAACTGTTCAAATTCATTCTGCACGAATCTCAAAGGTAAAATAATACTGGCCCACTACATCCCCGAATAGGTATTGGACATGTCGGTCACGCAAAATATGAGATATCTCAGAGGATACACACTCGTATCCTCCCTGGTAGTGAAGAAGATACACCTCGCTTTACGGTTTGAGATAAACCATCAGACGTTCACTACCAAGGATTTCAAAAAAAAAAGGAACCTCTTAGATGCTTTGGGATGCGGCCTAGCACAGGGGTAGTATTATTGGGCTTCGAGATTTGTACAAAGTTAATGATTAAACGGGTGTTTCATCGGCCATTAAAATTGTTTTTTACAACACTAATACATACCTAAAAAAATAACAAAGTTAATTTTGAAAATTGTAAAATTTGATCTATGCATATTTTCATATGAAGAACATGTTGAACGGTATATATTAATTGTTTTTAGTATAAAAATAAAAATATTAATTCATAGTGCGGACTAATATCCACTATGCGTATTAAATACTAAAACAATTCTCTTTGATTCACGCTATAGTTGTCACACTGTTTTGAGCTCAGAAATTGCCAAATTGGCAACAGGTACGTACTGGGCCTGCTCCGGTACCACAATCAGACAGAGTCAACAGTACCACGTTGGGTTTGTTTGTACGTATGGTCCCAATTCGTACACCGAAGAATATCTAAGCATACATCTCATATATTCTCGCTTCTGCATCTGGTGGAACGAATTAAAAACAAAACAAGAACTTGCAAAAGAACAAGATGAGAACCGTAGTCTTGAGAGTTCGGTTTTGTTTAGTATGCCTCTTTGTTGCTTTGTATGAGGAGGAGGGGTCATACCGGGTCCGGGTTGATCCAGAATATAATTTTTTATTTTTTTATTTTAAGGTTGTCGGCAACGAAATAAATTTAAGGAGATCCAGAATATAATTCTGTCGTTAATAGTAGAACTAGGGTGTTCTTAAGTTCACCAAATTTCTTTGTGAACTTAAATTTAAAATCTGTCAAATTGATTTCAAATGATAAATCCGAACTGTTGAAACCCGTCCACCTTACGAGTGATGCGTCTACATGTAAAATTTTTAAACATTTAAATTAATTTAGTATAAAGTCAATCAGTCAAAATTTGAATGTTAATAGATTAATTTTAATGCATTAATTTTTTGAGCTTTTTTTGATTGCTTGACTTTATATTAAATTAATTTGAATATTTAAAATTTTCATATGTAGACACATTACTCGTAAGATAGACGGGTTTCAACGATTTGAATTCATCATTTAAAACCGATTTGATAGGTTTTAGACTTGAATTCACGAAGAAGCTTGATGAACATAAGAACACCCTAGTTCTACTCCTATTGTCAAAATATGTACTACTCGATAATAGGCATTTCAAATTTAACAGGGTCAATTTTTTTTTTTAAATTATAATAGAAAAAAGGGACCGTAGCATAATTGGTATGAGGTTAAAAAAGAGGAAAAACGCAAATGTCAATATTTTTTATTCTTCATAATAGACGGTACAAGGTACCACCTATGTCAATTTTATTGAAACTCTCACGTAGGGGTGAAAACGGGTCGGATATTATCCGACCGAATTTGGATTCGTATTCGAATTTTTCGAATTCGGATAGTCGGATACAGATAATTTGCGGATACGAATACGGATACGAATTCGGTTTTAATTTCGGAAGCGAATATGGATACGGATTCGGATAATTATCTGAATTCGAATACGTTGATTTTTCGGATATCCGAATTTTTCATTTTTCAGATATATTTTTCGGATAATCGGATAATTTTTCGGATATCCGGATTTTTGAATTTTTCGAATAATTTTTCAGATATTCGGATACAGGTGGGGTCCGCCTGTAATAGAAATAGAGAGAGAAGAATTAAGAGGTGTGATCTGTGTGGCCATCCGTGAGTGAGAAGTCCTGCCATGAGACCCCATCGTCATTCAAACTACATCTTGAATTTTTATTTCTCTCATTAAGTTAAATCTTAGGTTTAAAAATTCATAATAAATTTTCAAAAATACTAATAATCATTTTTTTAATTATTTTCTCATTTAATTAATTGAGTTTTGATGTAATTTATTATTTATGATGGGTCATTTTAATTTTATTAAATAACACATTAGTTAATTATTTTGTTCTGATTTCAAATGTGAATACTTGTTGTTTTACAATTAAAAATTTTAATTCACTCCACAGATATTATACAATCTTGTTATAATATATATATCCGAATTAGAAATTCGATTTATATCCATATTCGTATTTGTATTCGACTAATATTCGATTCGTATTCGTATCCGATTAATATCCGATCCGTATTCGTATCCGATTAATATCCGATTCGTATCCGTATCCGAAAAATAAAAACGGATACGAATATGGTTTTATCACTATCCGATCCGTATTCGATCCGTTTTCACCCCTACTCTCACGCCAGTTTTTACAATGATATTGATACCTACAGTTGAAGGAGTATGTCTGCAGTACTTGATTGCGTAGAATACTTTCAGCTGAAGAGAGAAAGGCTGTCTCGAGTTTAAAAAAAAAATTAGTGGGACTGAAATGGAATTTTGGTTTGGAGAGATTTTCTGTGGCTGCTGGTATGAGAACCTATACAAACCAAGGAATAGGCATAAAAGAAAATGAAGCTCCTGTAATTATTTCGGGAAAGTCTGACTCCGTCATGCATAAAAGAAAATGAAGCTTATTCCAGGATAATATATTTTAGAATAACTGGAATACTAAAGTTATCCCTGTAATTATTTCCAAGGGATAAGCATGAGCAGTAAGACTAACGAGTCATGAGTCAAGAGCTATCCTTTCATTTTATCCCCAATTGAAGACTTTCCCGACATTTCTGCCCCTTGTTGAGTAAAAGAGAATGGATAAGCACCAATTAAAAAGCACAGATTGTCTCTTTCCATTGGAGACAGACAGCAACCCACAAATCCAAGATATACGTATGGTGGGACACATATTAATGGAAGAAATCAAGGGAACATCAAGTCATGTTGGTTTCTTAGACCTATCATGCCCCAGTACAAGAACTGTATCAGTGCAAATTGCAAGATCAATTCAGCTCAAGACGTGCATCCATGTGCCTAGACTGTTAGAGAGAGAAAGAGAGTAGTTTGAGTGGTTAGGTACCAATTTGGTACTGGTGACATAACGGCCTCTGCCAGCTATTTTATATACCCAAAATAAATCGAACTGAAACTAGACTTGTGCAACATATGCTTGGTTTAGGTTACCTGAAAATGATAATTGTTGCAGCATTAAGGACAAAAGAGGCAGGAATCAATAAAATCACCTAAATTAGTTGGTACTCTTATCTGGCCTTACATTATTAATTCAACACATTATATTGACAATGACACCGAACAATAATGGCCAAGCTGTTTAAGCAAAATTGAATTGAATTCAGCCATGCATGACTAACTGTTCATAATTTAATTGAATTCAGCAAAATAAACAATAACATGTGTCAATATCATCCGTTGAATTAATAATGTAAGGCCTAATAAAATTCTTTCAATTGATAGCCTAAAGAGGCGAGGGTGGGTTATACCGAATATGTGTCACCTATGCAGATCAGACAATGAAACAGTGCAACACACATTTAGTACCTGCCAATTTTCGGTACAGATCAGAAACTATCTTCAAAACCGGCAACTGCAAATACCACACTGTCAGTTTTTCACGCAAGGAAATTTTGAATTGGTAATACTAGAATCACAACACAAATCAGTTAGACAGATCCAGGTCACACTTTGCTTCGTCATTTGGAGAGAACGCTGCTGCCGTTGTATAGTTGCTGATGAAAAGAAAACACCACAACTAATAGCTATAGAGACATTGCAAGAATTGAGCAACTGGTTTCAGACTTAAGGAAAACATTACAGTCAGAAATTTTCTTATTTTTTGAATAAAATGAAACCTGTTTGGTAGTTCTTTTGTTTAAAAAAATAAATAATTTTTTTTGTAATTTTCTTTCTTCTAATTGATATTTTGTACAATGTAACAAGGACACAACTTGTGTCAATATATATACAATTTGAGGGCTTGACTCTCGCCTTTCCCCTAAAATATATATATATATATATAATCTGTGAGAGTCGACTGATATTGACCCAGTGGTAGTATTCCCCTAATCAGCAGCTCAGAGAATTATTTAAAAAATTGCCAACATAATGTTTTTGTGTTATTAGAACTTCCAAATTTTCTACCAGAACTTTGCACACCATGTGCTGCTACTTTTTATCATGCTCTGTTTCCATTTTCTTATTTCCTAAATTAAAGAGAAGCCCGAAAACACCATGCGATGAAATCACATGGGCCGGAGACTTAGAAGTGTGAAATAGTTAATTTAAAGTAATAATGTGGCATATTACAGTTCAGCAAAATGTAATATAAGTTGCACAAAAGATGAAAGACAAAGGAGGCTCCAATAAGAATTTGTTGTTTGGTCCATTAATAATATCAGTAGCCCACTTACAAAAAAGGCATAGATGCATAACATGCTATATATTACAAAAGACCGAATGCTTTTACACAACACTCTGAACAGCACTTGCAAGCAACTTCTCTTGCAACCAATGGCGTGCAACTCCAAATGCATCCTCTGCATCCTTATCCTCCTCTTGAGACTCTGGCCTATGCGCAAAACCATGCCCCCTCCCGCTATACACCACTAGTTTTGTACCCTTAATGTTCCTCTCCATCTCTTCTAACACATTAACCGGGCATAGCGGATCGTTATCCCCACTAATGAACAACACCGGTACCTGAATTTGGTTACTCCATGAAGGGTCCATTCTTGTTCCATAGAAACAAATTCCAGTTAGGAAATTGGAATTAATGTCACGAGCTAGTGTTTCAATCAGGCGGCCTCCACCAAAGCAAAATCCAATTAGTCCGAATTTTTCTGAAATGCCAGCTGATTTAAATTCATCAATTAGCCATTTTGTGCAGAGGTCTATGTCCTTGGATACCCTTAATGGGCTTTGGGCCTGTATCCACTCGTCGAAGTCAGACTTCGGACGGTCTTTCCCCCATGGGTTTCCACGAAACAAGTCAGGTACAAGAACACTGCATAGCAATGGCAATTATTTAGATTCTTTTGTGGATGCGACAGGATATATATTTTGACAACTGCAGCAACCAATAAAATAGTCGTCAAAATAAAAAATGTAAAATTATAGATTAATTCTACAGTTTAGATAGGTTGTGTCAAATTTGGTGTAATTTGGTGTCAACAAACAAAACTGTTTTCCAAATTGATCTATGAATGACAAATTGTGTTTAAAATTCCATCAAATTTAATAGATGTATTAGACCGTTAATAACAGTCACTTGTAACAGCTGAATTTATAACAGCTTTAGGTGTTAGTTAGACTGTTAATGATCATTAGATGTTAGTTAGACTGTTAGTGAGAAAAACAGAATTAGTTAGCTTCTGTTTAGTGATAACTACTTCTTGTAGTATGCCTTATATAAGGAGCAATAGACAGAATGTAAATAAAGAAAATGAAATAAAAGATTCATTCTTCTCAAAATCTCTTACTGTCATATCAGTACTCTAATTACTCTAATAAGATGACCTATCAAAACTATAGAAAATATATCCAATTTTACCTTTTGCGATTTTTTAAAACTGCTTGGTCGGTTGTCATGATTGTCAAATAAGTTTGGTTGTCAACCTATTTTATTTATGACAAGCAAATTTGAGGCAATTTCAAAATAAATAATATTGTAATGGAGAACATACTTGAAACCATTACAAGCCACTCGGTAAGCGAAGTCACGTGTAGATGAATCCTCAAACCCGAAAATGTCAGAGAGAAGAAGCACCCCTGCTCCATTATTGTTTTTTACTGCCGTGAGTAGATAGGCATGGATTGTATCCTCGCCTTCACCAATTATAAGGTCGTGTCCGTTGACCAACTCACATGCCTCATCTTCTTCTTCTTCACTGCTTAATCCATCTGATACTTTGACTTGTGCGCAAAACAATTTGCTGACATCTCTTGGTACATTAAGTAGAGATGCGTAGTTGCGCCACCTCTGGACCGAAACTGAAAATTGTTACCGTCAGAAAGGAGGTGGTTGGATTCTAATTTCCTAGGTATGAGTCACTATCAGCATTCAGGCATGCCAATAATCCTAATTCCCTAAATCCAGAAAATTTCACATCCAGCAAGTACCCTAAAACTTAAATTTTGCTTTGTAAAAGGTATCCTATCAGTTCAAACTCTACTTTCAAAATATTATAATTGTGGTTAGTAAACTGATTACCGGAGAAAGAGAAAGGGAGCTTTGAGGGAGAGAGGCAGTGAGGACACTGATTCGCCGTGAGGCGATGAAGGAAACCACGGCAGAGGCGGAGGCTGTCATCGGAATTTAGCCACAGATTGCCAGATTAAAATACTTTATCGAAAGATAAATGTAAGGAGGAGAGCAGCATTTGACCAGGAAGAAATATTAGCCTCGCACGGTGCAAGATATTTTACCCGCCTTCATGGAACAAAAATGTCAAAATCCCTCCGATTTTCTTCTATCTGACATGGGTTTACTTGTGGATTTACTGTGCTTCCGTTCCAATGACGATTAATGTAGCAACTAACTATGATATGACATTAGTACATAATAACATAAATAATATCAGATGAATTGATGAAATGAAATACCTTCACCGCGAGTTGCTACACAGATTTGTACGGAGATTGCACACAACAGATCTATATAAGGATAAGTTATGTGGGTCCGGATACCCTAAAGTAACCCAAATTTTGAGTCTATATCCGAGCCGTTCTATCTGACCTGGCACGAATGTTAAAGGGTCCTGTGCATTCCACCACGGGCCGAGCAAGCCCAAATTCTCCTCGGACGGTCCGGATATAGACTCAAAATTTGGGTTACTTTTTAAGGGATCCGAATTCATTTCTCTAGTCCTCGAAATATAAGCCCATTGGCAGAGCTCGAGAAACTATTTAAGGGTTTCAATTGGTCCATTTTAGTGACTGGGCCTATCATAAGTTTTGTAACCCAGATAAGCTCAGCAGCCTAAATTTGTTAGATTCCAAGTAATTATTGTATTGCGCTTTAGGTCTTTTTTTTTTTTTGGAGAGATTAGGTCTATTTATTCTTTTAAAAAAATGCGTTTCTTCTTTTATTAGAGAAGGGGCCGGAGAAGGCCAGGAAAATAATTTATTTAATCAAGCAATCAAAGACTTCGTTATCCTGGCACAGAAAATTGGTACCGTACATGCAATGATTGATAAGAAACTTTTGTTAAATAGCAATTTTGGGGCTACTTGTGTGGGCAATTCACCAAACATATGATTATCACAGCAATTTTGACTTGCACAACCATGGATTCTGTTCTGTAGCGCTAATAAAAGGTACCGAAATTTAGGTAAGATGTTGGTTTGGTAACTACCACCGTCAAGCAAAATGCCTTCTAGGCGCTAACCATTTGCCCAATTCTGGGTCACTCAATTAGAAACCCAAAATACAAGAAACAATGTTAAGCTTTAAGTACAATAGGCTAACCATTGGCCCTTAAAGATAGGCTAGCAGTTCTTGCTTGTCATGTCTAATATCTGTAAGTCTATAAAAAATGATAAATCAAAGGATTCTTACTCAGAGATCCTTTGAGTTTAGCTTGAAAATAAATCATCGTGGTTCTAGTATAAATCTGAGGTTTCAAAGTGATTCATAGGGTCTCAACAAGAAAATTCCTATCAATTAGTAAAAAAGAAGAAGTACAATTTATGAACAGAAAACAATAAATCCAATAAGCAATAATAATTCAAAATAGGTAGGAAGGAGAAAATTCAAGAGGCTCTTTTTATGTGATTCTCTGTGATCCTCTATGGTACAGTCTTCGAGCAATAGTTGGTAGTTGGTTGGCACGTCAATCTAGTACAGTGCAGAGTGCACATTATCTTTTGGAACACAACTAGAGGAGAGCAAAGCAGTTTTGTCCTTCTCTCTTTTAGTATGGAGCACAGGAGCAGAGAAAAAGAGACTAGACCTACTGCCCATCATCCTCTCAATTCTCATCACTTGTTAGGTTTTTATTTTAAATGTGCTCTTGAAACTGTTTGGTTGCTCGTGAGAAAGAAACAAGAAAAAATAAATGAAGATACTCCAATCTTTAGTACATATTTCCTCTTTGGCCTTTTGTGTTAGGTAGAACAAAAGCAGGTGCACTTGACAAGGTCTAAACGACAGTTTATTAAATGATTTTAAAAAAAATAGTATGCTAATAAAAACATGAATGATTGGAAACGGGGTTGGGTCATAGTCCGACTTCTATAAACTGAAAAATTGTGCAGAACACGCAAGTATGAATCATATTCTAATTTCATTTCACACTTATAAGACGTGAAGCGCTGACATTGTTCGATGTGCCCCGGTAAAATTGAATTCTCATCTCGTGAAATATCTCAGATTATTGATTTATCTTAACAAAAAAAAAAAATTGGGTTGATATGTGGAAAATTATGACCGTTCAAGTCCTTTTTGAACGGATTTCAAAGCAACAATAATAGTGATCCATGCATCAAATTAAATATAGCCCAACTTCAGATAAACTGAAATCCTTGGTTATCATAGGATACGTCCAGCAAAATTGGCAGGGGCTCCCCAAGTTAGAAATATACGCATGACCTTTTCGTTGCAATCATGATCCATATTTCGGAGATGGAAAGCATATGCAATTTAATTTTTTTGATACGGAACTGATACAAATGTTGTGAGATTTAGATGAAATGATAGTAATGAATCTAATTTTTTCCACAATCATACCAGTTCCCCAAATAAATAATAATAATAATAAATTACAGAAGTAAATTTAGATTCCAAAACGCCATCACTACTCAACTGCACCAGATTAACTCGAGATATAGTTGGTTCAATTTCAAGCTTTACCTTTGATCCTTTTTCAAGAGAGCAGTAAATAATAGAATCGACTTTTCCAATTTCCACTTCCATCATTGTACCATGCAGGGAATGTACATAACATAGTACGGATTATTATTATTATGCAGCACAGTACAGATTCCTACGGACTTTCATCTCAAAAATAAATAAATAATAATGATAAATAAATAAAAAACACATTACATATTATTAACTAAAAAGGACCAAAATAGCAGATCAATCTACAGCAGAGCAAAAGAAGCCTAAAACATTTCAAATCAACTAGAGGCTCGGATTCCTCCGTGCATTGCACTTTCCAAAAATTAGCTCAAAAGAAATTAAATAATTCGATCAAGACCCACCAGGCCACAACTCCACAAGGTCAAAGTGTTACACCCAAAATGAGAAGCTACACAACAATTTCCTACCAAAAAAATGCATATGCTTCGAATCCATTGTCTCGTGATAAAACCCATGCACATGTAGCTTAAATTACAGGCATCTGAAGTTTCTTCATGCAATCCATCTTAAAACTCTGATAAACTACTATTCGATCCTCAAAATTTACACCATAAATTTTACCAAGGCCCCTCATTCGCTAATAATATACACTCATGTATTGCAAACTGAATGACAAGCAGGTTCCTTTTGTCTTTCCACAGATAAATACACTATTATTGTTACACCATTATTTGTTTCAGGCAAATGAAACAAGGGGCAAGCATAGTCTCTGGATATAATAAGGCCAAGCATCAGGGACTTAATTAATAAAAATGATATCTAACAGGAGTAACAAATAATTCCTCATTTCCTCCCTTTCTGAGAAGGAAACCTAAACCTAACCGTTGATTAGAGGAGGCTGTCGTTCTTGGCTGGAAGTCTCCTATAGAAATTGTAAGGAACAGATGGCATGCGGCTACGAAATCTTGGATGCCTTAGTAGATAAAGCCCAGCTGCTACTATCAACACTTGAAAGGGGGTCACGTACAAAACTATAGCTACAACTAGAGCAATAAATATGAATATGGCTGTTGCACGTGGGTCCCTCCAGCTCAGCAATGCCTGGGCTCGCTCCCCCTGTGTTGCCATGTCACCCACCACTGTCTGCACCCGGCCCGCCACACTCCTCATTCTATCATACCTGGAAAAGAAAAAACATGTGCAAGTTATGCAAGTTGTTTAGGAAGTGCCATGGCTGGTATAGTAAGCAATGAAATACTATCTTGGTTCATGTTTGTGTTGAATTTCTAATTGAAATAATTCTCTACAAGTTTTTGAAACAGGGGTGGAGACAGAAACTTCTCTATGGCGGGGCAAGTTCTAAAATAAGTTAAACACTTTATCATTGTTGCTTTATTACTTGCAGGCTCAAGTGTCTTTCCGTAGCACAAAATGTATAATTTTTTATTTTTTTTCTAAACAATCATAGAGGAAATAAATGTACAGCATTTTTCTTATGAGCCATGGCGGGGCTGCATTTATGACCATATTCAAATCACTTTTTTTTTTCTAATCCAGATAAAACATTAGAAAATGCTAAAACCAGTACCACCAGGCTACAATACCTCATTCTGATCATATCAGCTGCCCGAGAAGAAGGAAATGTGTCAAACTCTTCATCCAGTTCATCAGGATGTGCCAGCTCGGCATGTGATAGTTTAGTATCCATGTGAGGTGGTTTCCTTGGCCGAAAGCGGTAATTCCAAATCCCAATCAGAAAGAGATACAGAAACACAGTAGGAAGGATCAACTCTGGGTAACAGACCAGTATCACAAACAACACATGAACCAGTATAGTTGTAATTGGATTCCTCCAGTTCCTCACCATGTCAAACCACCTTCCTGCCGCAGCAAATCCAGAAAAAAGCGCGATGATTCGGTAAAAGTTGGCCTTACTTCGCCTCAAACTAAACATGTGAGAATCAACATCTAGCATGTATTCTACCACCTCTCTGCGTAGAGGTGGCTCAGCACGACTTAGCCGCATCGCAACTATCTGCGTTGCCTGGTGACGCAGAAAATCAAGCTGTAGGACTGAAATAGGTTGCACATAGTGCATTTTTGGTAGCAACGGCAGTCCATAGGACACCACCATGTTTACCCATGCCGTGCAAGTGAACCTCACTGCAAGGTGGAGTTCACCGGTCTTCTTGAGCCCAGATGGTTGTAAAACCAATAATGGATAAAAATGAGTGTAGACCCGATCCGTTTCAAGTGTGGATAAACGGATCCGAACCTTACCGATCCGTTGGTCACGGGTCTCTCCGTTTTGTCCACTAACATGACAATTGTCAAAAACTGCAATGGTAACAACAGTGCACGGATCAAACACCTCCCATGTGTATTGTTCGTTCCATTGAGGACAAAGAGAGCCTAGAAGGGTACGGGTCCGGACCCATTTGGACCCATATTTGGCGACACAATACGCATCTGTTCCCTTATTGGGTTTCATAGGCATGAGGTTTCGAGCACTCAAAATACCCAATTCAAGTATACCGATACTCGGTTTCTTAAGATTTTTTGCTGATGGTTGAAGGTCACTGCTATAGTGAGTCGATTCATCTAACACATGGTACCCAAATTCCAGGGACAGCCTCAGATGTACCTTGCTCGAAAATTTAGCCTCTTTTTTCTCTCCATTCTCTTCTGCTGAAGTAAACGGCTTGGCCAGACTAAACCACTTGGAATCAACCGGTTTGTTATGATCGAACCTTTGTTGAGCAACCTGTATTGGTAAAATAACTCGACCAATTGGCTCATCCCGATTGGGCCCAATCCGGTCCTCTACAGTTATCACAATTGGCTCATCAAAGGGTTCAGATGCAACAAACATAAATTCCTCATGCCACATTGGGTTAAGTGATGGCGCCACGGGCCGGGTACGCCGTATCTGCTGACCCACCTGAATCCGCATGGCAGCATTTGGGAGGCGTGACTTGTCAGCTGGGATTAGATCTTGAGCGCCAATTGCAGTTACGCGTAAGTACACTAACTTTGGAGAGAAGTACACTTTGGAGCGTGTATTGGAAAGACCTTCTAGGGTACTTACATTGTGTGCGTCAGAGTGCCATGCATCGGAAAATGCCTCGTCAGCCTGAGTCCCAATCCAGACTGACAGCATTACCTCTCCTTTGGGGAGTTTATTCCCATTTTTGTCCTGTAGCCGATACCTGATATCCAGAAGTTCACATCAGAATCTTCAGTGATATACCTAATTGTACCATACTAAAATCCAGTTCAAATTTCTACCTTAATATGCACCAAATTAATGGAAAACATAGGTTCAGCTAATTGGAATAGGTTGTTTTTTCAAAAAGAAAAAGACTGGTAAAAAAATAAAATTCTACCTTAAATGCAATTACACGAAGGTCAGGTTTAGAAATGTAAATCAAAACAAGGGAGTAGAAAATGTACCATTGTGGTGCTAACGGGCTATCGGGTGGAACTCGGTGGGGCACATCAGTCATATCAAACAACACACGTCCAACATAGTCATCCTTCATCAAATCCTTATCCTTCAAAACGACTTCCAGCACGTTGGATTGCATATGATCTCTATTAAATGCAAACACCTGATTCCATACCGGGTATTGGTTCTTCTCTATGACCCTGGTTGTTCCTTTGTAATTACCAAGCTTCACCTCTACATATGGGTCGAGTGACCCGGTAATATCCTTGGATGGTAGGTCACGTGCCTTTACCACAGTCACATACAAGTACCGCATTTGTTCGACTAGGTCATATGTTGAGGCTATTTTTTCACCTTGTAAGACACTACCTGGTGTACCAAATATACCACCTGGTGCATTGAACAAATTACCGGGTCCACCAAAAAGCCGGTTACCGGTTGATCGCCCAGCAAGTGGTGGCCGGGTCTCGGTCAAACCAAACTCAGGTCGGACTTGGCCCCCCATCACAGGAAACGGAGGTCTCATATGTGCCATATTCATAGGAGGTGGTGGTTCGGGTCGAGCAAATTTTTCCTCAAATACCACATTTGGCCTGGAGAAGGGTACCTTAACCTCACCTGGTACACCTGTTCCTGCTGCACCCACAGAGTGAAATGTATGTGCTTCTTTCTCCTTCTTCTCTTTGGCTTTGTTCTTCACTTTCTTCTCTACTTGCTCGTCATTGGACCCGACACTCTCGGGTATGGTAAAGGAGGGAATGGGTTGCGGGTCAATAACAGGAATTGGATCGGGATCTTCGAAATTAACCGAATCAGGTAAGAGATATACCCGAAGTGCGATATCACCTCTTATGTGAGAGAAGATACCGCGCTTTTCGAGAGGGTACCGCTGTATTTGAGCAGTTTCTGGTGAATGGGCTATAGACTCGCCTGTAATTTTAACACGTCCAAGGAAATTACGGCCTTGCCCCCCGGTACCGGGGTCTGAGTTGATGGTACGGTCGTGATAAATGGACACCTCGATGGATTGGTTGGAGAGGTGAGACGGGTCATGGATGTTGAAGAAGAGGGTTTGGTTGAAAGAAGGGTTGAGGTCTTTGTGCACGGTTTTAGTGCGCTGGATCTGACCGTCGATTTCGACCTGGACGTACGGACTGGCCGATCCCTGGCCGTCCTTTGGCATGAGATCAACAGCGTTCTGTACTTCAACCGCCAGCTTCATGTTGGGAAATACGATTTTGTCTCAGCAGCTCCTCTGTTTCTAGTTTTCCTTTGCTTTCTTGGGTTTTGGTTTCGTTTTTCTCTTCGAAGAGAGTACTCAGAGAGTGTAAAGACAGTGAAATCGTTGGTCTATGGTCTAGAGAGAATGAGAGAGAAAGGTTACATGAGTGTGGGGGTGTTGTGACTTGTGAGAGAGTGTGGGAGAAGGGGAAAGGTAAGGTAAAGGCAGGGCTGAGGGAAATTGCAAGAGGTGGTGCGTTGGGTTGGTGATGAGGTAGTGTGAGACAGTGAAGAGAGAGAGAGAGAGAAAGAGAGGAGAGAGGTGGGACCGACTAACTTTGGAGAAGAGGAGAGGGCACGTGATTGCATGGAGAATTGGTGATCAATTGGATTTAGATTGCAACTATTTTATTTTTGTATTATTTTTTACTGTTTTTTATATTATATATTCCTTTTCCCAACCGAGGTAAGAATTCAGGATTTAGAACTTTTGCTCGGATAGGGACTGACTGGAATTCCTATCCTCCGAGATATCTCAAACTTTGCGTGACTTTATGGAAAATCTCAACCGTTTAAATACGTTCTGCACGAATCTCAAAACACATAGAATACTGTCCCCTACATCACTCCCTAATAGGCACCGTACACATCGGTCACGCAAAAGTTGAGATATCTCAGAGGATACGCACTGACCGCTCGTCACCAAGAGTCCAAAACTGTCTTATAAAAAAAATTACTTATTTCCGCTCTAAATTTTAAATTTATAAAACACACATTTTTTCTTTATTTAAAAATAAAACAAGAAGACTGTTCTACTTCTCGCTTATACAACTTACAACTATCTAAATATTACTGTGTAAACGGAAAAAAAAAAAACAATGAATTAGAAGACTGTTCTTTTTGACGTGCTACTTATTTTTTCTAATAAAAATGGATATTTTATGAATTTAAAATGAGTTTAAAAAAAGAATAAAATAAATAAATTTGTATGTTTTTCAATTTTAGAAGGATATATATATAGAGGAGGGATCAAGTTACAACATTTTTTGAGTTACAACAAGTTACAACAAGCATTATTTATGTTTTCAAAGTCCAAATTGTCGATCCAAACCGTTAGATGTGATCTCTATAATAAAATGTGCTTGGAGACCAAATTTTACATTTTTTGAAATTTTTTTACTATTTATTAAGATGGGTACAAAATTCAATGGTATGAATTTGACTAATTTTTGTACCCACCTTAATAAATAGTAAAAAAATTTCAAAAAATATAAAATTTGGTATCCAAGCAGATTTTATTGTAGAGATCACATCTAATGATTTGGATCGACGATTTGGACTTTGAAAACATAAATAATGCTTGTTGTAACTTGTCGTAACTCAAAAAATATTGTAACTTGATCCCTCCTCATATATATATATGATATTATGAACTTTAGAAAAAAAAAAAAACTAAGTTAATTTCAATTATTTTGAAGAATATACATGAAATTTCCCCATTTTCTAGAATGACAACAATTGTTCAACTAATCTAGAAGATTTCTAGGTTGGTTGACTTTTCCTTGTTAAAAGTTCAAACATGCGAAATCAGATTTGAATTATCCTACGGCGAAGTATTGACAAAATGAATTATCCGCCGGCTGTTTCTCTGAAACCTCTTTTGAAATTAGAAGTTGGCATTTCAACTCCCATTCCATATAAATAAAAATAAATAAATGTTAACAATTTAAGCTTTAATTTTTCCTTTACAATTTGATTTTTTTTTTTTTAGAGCTGTCAAGATTTTCCTTACAATTTGATTAATCGGCATAAATTGACCATATAGAACTTTCTCAATAGATTTATAAAACACTTAATTCACAAGAGAATAAGAATACATAGCTAATTAACTATTTTTCTGGTAAGGTAGATTTATTAAACTATAATAAAGGATAACAATATGTAAAGCTCAAAATAAAAAGGAGGTCTAATGGACTGTTTAGATATTTAAATAGAGTTTTGCAAATATTTGATACCGTGAAAACTTTCCCGAAAACCTCCAATTTATAGGAAAATTAAGAAATCAATCCAACATGAAAAAATCGAAATTATTAAAAAAAATTAATTTATTAATTTCGACACTCAACGGTTTATAAATGACTTCAATAATTTAGTTATCTGCATTTCAACAAACTAGTTCGTTTTAGTGGATTTTGTAAACCGACAGTTTGAATTTTTTTTCTCTAAAAATCTTTAACAGTTTGTATACATGCATGTACAGTTACGAATGCAATCATCCAATAAAACTCCGAGCAACGAATCGTTAAAATCAGAAGCGAATTCACATGAAGATAATGTGACAGTTGTATCTCTCTGAATTTTAAGTTATAATGGTGATTTATTGATTCTTACCAACTTTATCCTCCACTTTTTTTCAATTTTTGATTTATAATTCGGATTAAATTTAGAGTTAAAATTAAAATATTTTTTTTAAATTTGATTGATTGATAATTAGAATTATATATTACTATAATGTTATTTTTTATCGAGTATCTAATTAGTTAACGAGTTTAAATCTGATTTGTTATTTGTCCTCCTACGAAATTTATAAAATCGCCCTGATTAGAATACAGTGTCTGTTCATATCTTGTTCATATGTTTCATTAAAAATGCAATAATAAAATCATGAAGTTACTTCTTCTTTTTTCTTGCATATTATCACAAATATAAAAAGAAAATATGGAAGATTAAAAAAAAAAACACTGGTCCTCCGGTAATGTATACCTTGAACTGTTTTTAGAGCAAAGTTAGAATGTGATATGTTTATTAAGAGAATTTGGTGAGCACAACTTCAAATAGTGAATCTAAACTATTAAAATTTATGTACTTCATGAGTGATGTAAATACATACAAAATTTTGAAAGTTTCGAATTTATTTGCTGCAAGATCAAGCGGTCAGATAAATGATGAAAAATGAATATTTCAAACAACTTATAAAATAACATATAAAATGTTCATTTCTTTGACCGCTTGATCTTGTACTAAATGAATTCTAAACTATCAAAATTTTGTATATACAAGCATCACTTTTGAAGTACATGGATTTCAACAGTTTGATTTGATATTTGAAACCAATTAAATATACTTTTAGAGCTGTACTCACCAAATCTTATTAGTGAGCACATTACACCCTAAGCAAGCTTCTTATCTCATACCTGGAGTCCTTGTCATTTGGCTACATGTTCAAAATGAGAGAAACCACAACCGCAATAATATCAAATAAACAGTTGTATTAGTGAATTAGACAATTAAATTATTTAACAATTAGACAATAAGATCAAGACGATATTTATCAATTCATTTGTAAAAAAACTCGAGAAAAAAAAATGACAATACAAACATCAAGAAAAACAAACAAACAATCAAGACTTTAGAATACGGCACATACCGATTCACATTCTTGTATTTCTTATTTTCTTGCCCCTTTCTTTTGCTTTTCACCGCCTTCGATTTAAAAATAAGAATCCATAGGATCACGTCATAGAAGAGAAATGTGGAACCGTGGAAGTACAGCAAATCAAATTAAGAACTGTCGGACAGATGGGAAAAATGATAATATTGAGAAATTTTAGTTAATTTCAGTTAGAAAAGTGATAAATGTTAATTTTGATAATATGAAAAATGAATTTTAGTTTAATGCGTAAAAATGACAATATTAAGAAATTTATTCTTATAAAATTTACTATATTGTAAATATGATAATATTGAGAAATTTATTCTATCCTCCTTCAGTGGAGCGCCAATGAAGTACCTATTTTTTTTTCTTTTAATTTCAATGAAGTACCTAATTACTTGTCATAAAGATGAGATATACACTGACAATTTTGATGATCATGAAAATAAATGTTAAAAAAAAACAATATTTTGAGTACATTATATGCCGATGCAATTTAGAAACTTAATCCTTCATTTCAAATGTCAAATAAAATAAAATTATCAACTTTTCAGTTAGATTCCTCCCACCTTAAAAAAAATCAGATATATTTATAGGTTGCTTGTCGTCTTCATGTTGTTCCAAAATCTATTTCTGAATTGAATTAATTTTTGAACTTTTTACCAAATTGATTTCTGAATTTAATTCTCCAATTCAAGTTTTAATGTAGTTTGTGATTAGTTCATGTAGTTCGTGTTTAGATTCATGTAGTTGGTATTTAGCTTTTCAATTCTATTTAAGCACCATCATACTCAACCTTTGAATTTGCATAAATAAAATTTCTGTAATTTCACATTTTTTTAGTTTTTTATAGCTATTTTACTTTTTCTATAATATTTCTTTACTAAAGGAAAGATATTATATTACTCGAATTTTAGATACCTAGCGTATCATAATTGTAGTACATGGCAGTTGCCACTCGGGACATTACTTAATCTTAAAACCTGACACAGACAAAATGTTAAACTAAATTTCTTACCATACGCTCTTTGCAAATATTGGTGGAAAAAGTATCTTATAAAGTTAATTTTGTTCGCTGCAGAGGACGAATTAATTTTTTCTTTTCTAAGAAAATATGGCATTAATCACATTTTTATCGAAATCAATCAAGATAAAAATTTTGAAAACTGATTTTTGTGACAATATCTTATTCTTAAGAATTAGCTTTTTCAGCTTAATAGTCTTAAATTTGTAGGATTTTTAATTTTCTTAAGGATATGAGATATTATTATCTAGGTTACTTATTTCTAATAGCGCATTTAATTTTTCTAATTGTTTGTGATTATATTTACCATGAAATTTTTTGTTTGAGATTATATTACTTGGTTTCAGTTAATTTCCGGACCGTCGAATCAAAATCTGGACCAATCCAGCCCACGCCTATAATACAGAATTTGCATCCTCTGAGATATCTAATAATTTGCGTGACTTTTTAAAAAATCTCAACCATTTAAATACGTTCTGCACTAATCTCAAAGTTCAAATAATACTGGCCCTGCACAATCCGCGAATAGGCACCGGGCACGTCAGTCACATAAAATATGAAATATCTCAGAGGATACACACTCTATAAATACACCGGGCCCTTTAATATTTGTGCATATTAAATTGGACTGTCCTGATGTTAACTCAAAAGTTAACTCAGAGAATACAAATTCAAACGAATAAAAGTCAATCACATAAATCTTTTACAAAATAAAAAATACAAAAATCACTTTAGATTTTATAGTATCTATAGCATTTTCTTCTAAATTATATACTAAAATTATATTTAAATATAAAAAAATTGAAAAAAAATATGAGGCTGAACAGATCCCACTGAATGAACATAAATTCCGCCACTAAATATGATTGTGGTGCATTGAATTTGAGAAAACTTTCATTTTTGAACTTTAAAATCTACTCATGGATTTACTATCCCTGGGAGCTTCCGGAGATGAAAAGATATGCATGCAACTGTGATCCTCTATCATTCGATTAGATGTTGGTTTGTGCACCTTTTAGGATATCCATCGCACGGCTCAGATTTTTTTCATCTATCCTCCCGAAATTTCAGTAACAACAAGCTTCGAGTGATTTAGTGTGTAGGTAAAGTGAAGTCCGATTTAATCTGCACAGATATTAAAGGGCTCCTTTAATATCTGTGCAGATTAAATCGGATGGTTCTGCACGAGTGAAGTCCCAAGTTGTAATAAAGATGAGAATATATTGACAATTGTGACGATCATGAAAAAGAATGTCAATTTTTGTTGAATTTTTAAAAGAGTTAAATTTGTTGAGTACATTATATGCGGATACAATTTTAAAAATTATTCTTTAATTATTCATAATTTATAAAATATATATATATATATAGATTTATAGCTAGTTTGCTTATCGTCTTTATGTTGTCCCGAATTGATGTACGGTATATATAAAGTATAAAACAAATATGTTTGAATATTAGGGGTGATTAATGAGCGAGTTAGAGTATTCTCATGCTCGCTCATTAAGTAAATGAGCGAGTTTAAATGAGCGGATATATGAGCGAGTTGTAAATGAGCGAGTTTTTAATAAACGAGTTATGACTTATGACTTAGAACAAAATTATATAGTGTGTCCACATATAACAAAATTTGTTAAAAGTTATCATAACAAAATCCAATAAATTGTCATAATTCATTTAAATGAGCGAGTTGTTATGACTATTACTTGTTTTGAGTTTTAGGCGGAAGTTTTGATTCTGCCGATTTACAAAAAAAAATGAATATGAAACTATGAATATTAGTATATTACACAAGATTAAATGTTACATTGTGCTCACTATATTACACATGATTAAATATTAAACTATGTTCATTATCTATCAATCATAATGAGGCAAGGTTGATGTTACATAGAATTACATAGGATTAGATGTGGCAAATTCTTAACGAGCGAGTTGGGTCATGTTCATGCTCGCTCATTAAGTAAATGAACGAGTTTAGACGAGCTTTTAATGAGTGAGTTATGAGCAGCTCACGAGTTTTGAGCGATTTACTCACCCCTAAATATTAGTGCCATTAAATAAATTATTGTCGAGATAATTTATTTAAATCTTTAAAACCATTTCATTATCTTGGTAAACAAAAGTTCTGTTGTACCAGTAGAACTTTTTGATGGAACGAGTTCTAATTCATCTTAAATTATAGAATCCATCAACAAAGTTGGATGGTCGGTAGGAAAGCACCGAACCACTAAAGTCTCGTTTATCCTATTCAGATAATGAATAATGAACAAACGACGCAACTTTTGTTTGGAAGGACGAAATGATTTCATCGCCAAACAAATAAAGTCACATTTGTTGATATCACAAGCTCTCAAGTGAGAAAATGTTAGTGTGTCGTTATTGGTACGCTGTAATTAAGTTGTGTTGTGACTAAACGTATTATAATTGATTATATTTAACTATTTTTTATATATTAAATCTGTTTATTGAAAAAGTCATAAAAGTTTTTTAAAAAATATGAAACGATTATTTTAAATATTATAGTGAAAAATTAATGTTAGAAAAAAAAAACGCTTTGTGATTAAACATGCCTTGACTAAAGTGATTTTCATACCTTGCCTCTTTTGTCAATAATTGATTACGGTACGTAACTAACACACACATCGCGTAGTCTCGTGATGAAGTCAGTTTCACCGTGTCATTTTTCCCACTCTACTCTTAAGTCTCAACACGATAAACTAATAAAATAAAAATTGCAAATTTTGCCAGATATTAGATGTAATTGTCGGACAGTTAGATGCATGTTAGATAAAATTCAATCTGATTTTAAATCAAAATTGTCTTATTTGTATCAAAATTTGTACAGACAATTTAAAATTCGTGTGATTAATTACACACAAAACTCAATGCAGACTGGACAGTTCCAATCAAACATCTCACTGAATTTAATCTGATACTCATCATACTAACTCCAGTCCACAGTAGACGAGTTCATTTCTTTTCTCTCTCTGGGTCAAGATATAATTAATATCTTTTAAGAAAAGAAAGAGAGCAAGTCTCTCTGTTCTTTTTTCTTTTTTCTTTTGGAAGATTTCAACATGTGCCGAACGATAAACTTATAACTAACTTCCTATATTGATTTAATCATTAAATTGGAAATAATTTACTGATCTCACTGTACACTATAAATATATGATTCATTGTGCATGGTAGTTTAAAATACACAATGTGCTTGTAGAAGAAATAAATACACTATGGAGAGTGTTTTTAATTATTATTACGAGAGCTTCTAGCTAGGATTCAAACCGTGTCATAGCTGTGCATCCATATAAACCCATCATAGCTGTAATTTGAACTGTGTTTTATGAGAAATTTATCATAAAATTGGGTAAATATTGTAATAGATTACTTTTAGCTTCATAGGCTATTTTTGAATGTACTGAGAATAGCGAGAATAGCAAGAATAGTGCTGTTTTGATCCATCCAAATATACTCAATTGTTATTTAGAACAACGAGAATAGCGGTGTTCTGCTATTTTTACAAAAAGTCGGAATAACAATTAGTGCTCTCTCAAATATTCAATCCCTCTATCGCTATTCTAAATAATCAATCCAAACAACATTTTCGTTATTCCGAATAGCACCACATCAACACTATTCTCATCTACTATTCTCAAATAGTAGCTATTCTATAGTGCATCCAAACGTACCAGAGAGCAGTGATTATAGAACTAAAACAACGCTGCATATGATCAGCGTGTTGTATGAAGCTAATACTGCTCTGTTAAAATCATTCCTCAATTAATTTGTATTGAAAATCCACTGATGAAAAAGGAAGGTCCGTACGGTCTTTCTTTACAGGAAAGCTACCTTTTCATGCATTGTAAATAAGAGGTTGATTTTGAAACTCCTCTGGCACTATTTTGATTGTATTATCACAATTTTTTTAAGATTATGTTTGGCCGTGTTACTATTTTTGTGGGAGAAAAAAAATTCAGTTCTTGAATTGAATTTTTTTTTCTCACGAAAATAGTACTTTTCAATTCAATTCTTGTATCTATTTTCATTCTCAATTAGAGACCGAGCAGAGTCTAATTATATTGAGTAAAGATGTTGTCCCCCTTGAATCTGTCCCCTATCTGTCCCCCTAACAACTTTCCTTTTTTGTTCTCCCACGTGGTCAAAATTCATCATTTTCAACCTTCCTTTTTTGTCCCCTAACAATCTTTCTTTTTTGTCCCAATCTGAATAGGTGTGAATATTATTAGTGTCAGATGTTAATATTGTTAGTGTCATATGTGAATACTTCATTAGTTAGATATGAATAGTTATATATATGAATATTTCATTTGTTAGATATTGAATACTTCATTAGTTATATATGAATACTTCGTAATCGTCAGTATGAATATTTCTTGGAAGAGATAGGGTGAGAGAGATGAATCTAACTTTGAATTTTGAATTGTATAAATTATTTTAAACATGTATGAATACTCTGTAATCGTCAGAATGAATACTTCATTTGTTTAGATATGAATACTTCTTTATTTAGATATGAATAATATATAGATTCGCTGTAGTGGTCCCCAATCTTGGTAAATGTCGCTTTCAAACGATTGTGGTCCCCAATCCAGGCTGTCACAGGACGTCAGCGATCCCTCTGGTTGTTACTGGTCCCCTCCAACTTGTATTTACATATAACGAATGGTTCTAATAATAAGTATGAATACTACAAATTCGTAGGTATGAATACTATATGTTTTGACTATTAATAAAATAGCATTAATCTTGTTCTTTGGTGGTAGTTAGCACGTTTTAATTTTTTTTTTGTCTTTTAGTGCGGGAGACAGATAGAAGACTGAAGTAGGAGGACTGTTAGTTGATCCCAATTATATTATAAGTTTGAAACAGGTTACGGACACAGGGTCCCATGACAGCTCTTATTATTCCCTTTTACAGTCAAAGTAGCAATCCAACTACTACTTGTATTAATTACTTTCAAGTTTCCATGCGAGACCAGTATAAGAAACAGAGATATGCAATTATTACTTGTAAAGCCGAATCACAAGAGGAAAATATATATAAAAAAAGAAAGAAGAAAAACGGAGCAACCCAAAACAAGGTCTATAAGACTAGAACATTAAAAACAAGGCACGCCAACATCCGATCTTCTTCTTTTTCAAATTGAAATTGTACCTTTGTTTTTTTCCCTGAAGAAAAATATTCTTTGTTTTGTCAATCCTAATTGAAAAGAAAGCTATTGAATAACATTGCTTAACGAATAAGGCATAGAAACCTGTAGAAACAAATTTAGCTTTACACCAAAAGAATGCATGACCCATTTTAATTTACTTTAATCTGCACTTGTGTTAAGCAGTGTTGTAAAAAAAGTTCATTTAGGCTGATTAATTGACTGATTATTTGCTGGCGGTGACTAAACCATCATAGATTTTTCAGACTAATCGACCGATTATTCCTGATTAATAGCTTGACGGTACTTTATCCGTCCAATAATAGCATATAGTTATTTACAACACTAGTATTAAGAATTGCTTGTACTGCCAGATGAAAACCCTCGGTCGCAATAATGGAGTTGGCATATTTGGTATTTAATAATTACTTTATTGATAATTAATTATACTATAAATCTTGCGTCAATTTTTTTTAATTGTTTCTCCTGTTTAAAATAATAAAAATAATTTTATTTTGAGGAATCATAACTTGAAAAGTTTGAGTCGTCATTTCAAATTTTCAATAGAACTTGATGTTTTTTTTTTCTTTTACTTTCAGAAAAAAAAAAGCTCTTTTTCTCTGAATGAAATGACCATGTTGTTTTCTCTACTTCCTCATGATTACATTTTGACTTCGAAAATTACTAACAATTATTTTCGTTGTCGTTTGCGAAGCTAATGTGAGACCTTTCTTACTTATTTTAACAAGTGAATTTCTTGTTCGGCATTTTACCCACCAGCCTTTCATTATGGATGGAAATCGCCTATTAGTGAAAGTAATTATGGATTTCGTCTTTAAAGATATACAGATAGGGCGTATCAATAAGAGTACTTAAATAAAAACACAAATGAGTTCGGCTAGTATGATATTAATGTTATTTGAACTTGTATAATATCAATTTCAAAACTTATGGAACTAATTTCAAATGTCAAATTCAAACTGTTCAACCTAATATACTTCATTAGTTGTGTGTTTACATACAACAATTATAACTTTTTTGAATTTATTTAGTATAAAATCAACCAGCCAAATATGAGAGTCTTAAGTTAGTTTTAATACATTCATTCAATATTTTTAAGTGCTTGACTTAGTACTAAAATAACTCGAAAAAATAATTTGTTTGCATGTAGATGCATCATTCATACAGTAAATCAATTTGAACATTTTAAATTAATCATTTGAAGTTTGTCCAATAAAATTTTAAGTCAGTGTTATATACAGGTGCAGATCTTAGTGTATTGAATGGTGGCTAAGCCACCCTTATGATTTTAATTTTTTTTGTTATATATATATATATATATATTAAAATTTAATTAAATTTAATTTTTTCAGAATATTCTAAATAGTCTAGCCCCCTGAATAATGATATAATTTGTATTTGTAGTCTAGTGGTTAAAGCTTTATCTTGTAGATGAGAGAGATCTTGAATTCAAATTCCACTAACCACATTATGCATTTTAATTTTCATCCCCCTCCATCAAAGTTTTCTAATTCTACCCCTAATTATATAACACCGATATCATATTCATAGGATTCAACATAAATACTAAAATTTATTGGGAGTCTGTATTTGAAAAAACTTATTTAATTCAAAACCCCAGATTAATTTAGAAACAATTAATACGGCCTTTTGCTTTCTTAACAAAAAAATATTTAAAGAGCTATAAAAGTTTCCCAGAGCGGTGATACTTATTTAATTGGACAGTAATATTATTGTTAATGGAATCACACTCCATTATATATAAGTGAGATGTTATTATTTTTGTGTTGTCTATATTAGTTGCTTATAAATAAAATTACGTCATGATGTCCTGTAAAGATGTTTATAAAAAAAATTAACTACGTAAAAATTCGAAGTTTTACATGATCAACTTAATTATAAATTTATATAAAATTAACATTTGAGTTTGTGCTTGAATATCAGAGCTGACACTAACACATACACATGATACACTCCGTATAAAAAGGAGAATCTAAAAAATAAAATGCATATGTGCTTATGAATAATTTTCATTCACACAAAAATTTGACAACTTGCTCTCGTATATATATCTCATTGTTTTCAAATGTGAAGGCTTCTTTTATTTATTTTGGTTCAACGAGAAGAGGGGTAGGGATGTAAAAGGTCTATGGTACGGTTTCATTATGGTACATGACAACATGTATATTGATTACATGTGATGAGTCGTGTGTTCTGTGCTATAATTATTCGCTTACTATGATTATTTTTCAAAAACTTCATACGGTACAACACGTTACGCGGTTATACAAATTACATGTGATTAAGATGGTTAAATGTTGATCTAAGATGAATTTTGAATAAACTAACTTATATTATTAAAAAAAATAGTTAAACATGATCAAATATAATAAAGTACATGACTAATTTTATTTGGACACATCACGACATAATTAACGTGTTGTGATTGTCTTTTCAAATTTAATGACAGCACAACATAGATACATGAACCAAGTAACGGTGTGACACTTCAGCAGGTAGTTAAAAAAAATATTAAGAGATCAAAGATCAATTTTGAAAATTGCATATTATAAAAATTATAAACGATATATATAAAGTGGACAAAGTAATCAAGCTGAAGCATCTTCTACGCTGTCGATTGCATTTTCTTACCATCTCTTTCTCCTCATAAGTCATAACTGCAACATAATAAAATAATATCGGCGGAACATAGTGTAGTTGAATGGGGCTAAGCCACCCCTATCAATTGAAAAATTTCAATTATGTCCTTTAAATTTTGAAATTTTATAAAAATTAATACTAGTAGCCACCCTCATAAAGAAAAATAATATAATAGATATGCATCTAGCCCTTCTATCTCAATTTTTTAGTTCCGCCCTGAATTTATTGGATAGTTAGTCTGCTATTTCCAATTGGAGCACTATGTTACCAGAAAAATTGACTCGTAATAAATAAAGACATTATGGCAATTCAACTAGACGGACTCGTCGGCATCTTCATCTTCATCGGATTGATCATTGCGAGCATGATGTCCAGCACTGCTCGTAGCTCCATATTGCCGCACAAATCGGACTGTGAGGTCGGTTTGAGCTTCATCGAGTGATTTAATAAGTTTGGTGTTTTCGTGAACTTCCACTCGAACTTCTTGAAGTCCTTTGTTCATATCTTGAAATCCTTTGGTCATTTCTATTTGGTAAGACTTCATGTGCTCGATTAACCAATTCAATTTTTCGTTCACCTTCTTCTCTACTTGCTCGTCATAGGACCCGACACTCTCAGGTATGGTAAAGAAGGGAATGGGTTGCGGGTCAATAACAGGAATTGGATCGGGATCTTCGAAATTAACCGAATCAGGTAAGAGATATACCCGAAGTGCGATATCACCTCTTATGTGAGGGAACATACCACGCTTTTCGAGAGGGTACCGCTGTATTTGAGCAGTTTCTGGTGAATGGGCTATAGACTCGCCTGTAATTTTAACACGTCCAAGGAAATTACGGTTTTGCCCCCCGGTACCGGGGTCTGAGTTGATGGTACGGTCGTGATAAACGGACACCTCGATGGATTGGTTGGAGAGGTGAGACGGGTCATGGATATTGAAGAAGAGGGTTTGGTTGAAAGAAGGGCTGAGGTCTTTGTGCACGGTTTTAGTGCGCTTGATCTGACCGTCGATTTCGACCTGGACGTACGGACTGGCCGATTCCTGGCCGTCCTTTGGCATGAGATCAACAGCGTTCTGTACTTCAACCGCTAGCTTCATCCTGGGAACTTGGATTTTGTCTCAGCAGCTCCTCTGTTTCTAGTTCTCCTTTGCTTTCTTGGGTTTTGGTTTCGATTTTCTCTTCCAAGAGAGTACTCGGAGAGTGTAAAGACAGTGAAATCGTTGGTCTATGCCTCTATGGTCTAGAGAGAATGAGAGAGAAAGGTTACACGAGTGTGGGGGTGTTGTGACTTGTGACTTGTGAGAGAGTGTGGGAGAAGGGGAAAGGTAAGGTAAAGGCAGGGGTGAGGGAAATTGCAACTTGCAAGAGGTGGTGCGTTGGGTTGGTGATGAGGTAGTGTGAGACAGTGGAGAGAGAGAGAGAGAGAGAGGAGAGAGGTGGGACCGACTAACTTTGGAGAAGAGGAGAGAGCACGTGATTGCATGGAGAATTGGTGATCAATTGGATTTAGATTGCAACAATTTTATTTTTGTATTATTTTTTACTGTTTTTTATATTATACATTTCTTCAGTGAGTCTATGGTACTGTGCATATTACGGGTTGGTCCGTGTTACGGCTCAATATTCGAGTTTTCAAAATTTTAATGGTTGATCTGAACCGTTCATCTTGTTCTCCATATTAATATGTGTTTGGAGACCAAATTTTATATTTTTTTGAAATTTTTTTACTACTTTTCTAGATATTTAGAAAATCACTTGATCTGAAAATTCTGGACTATCCAAAAACAGTGATTTTCAATAAATCTAAAAAAATAGTAAAAAAATTTCAAAAAATATAAAATTTGGTCTCCAAACACATATTAATATGGAGAATAAGATGTACGGTTCGAATCAACTATTAGAATTTTGAAAAGTTGAATATTGAATCGTATTACGGGCCAAATCGTAACATGCATAGTACCATAAACTCACTCATATTGAGTGAGTCTATGGTACTATGCATATTAAGAGGTAAGAATTCAGGATTTAGAACTCTTGTTCGGATAGGGACTGACTGGAATTTGTATCTTCTGAGATATCTCAAACTTTGCGTGACTTTATGGAAAATCCCAACCATTTAAATATGTTTTGGACGAATCTCAAAGCACACAGAATACTGACCCCCCTACATCACTCCCGAATAGGCACCGGACATCGATCACGCAAAAGTTGAGATATCTCAGAGGATACGCACTAACCGCTCGTCACCAAGAGTCCAAAACTGTCTATAAAAATAAAAAAAAATAAAAAAATTACGTATTTCCGCTCTAAATTTTAAATTTATAAAACATCCATTTTTTCTTTATTTAAAAATAAAACAAGAATACGTAGTTTGTTTCAAAAATATATCAGTTTTTATTTGATAGATATTAAAAAACAAACAGGTAACTTCTCTACTTCTTGCTCATACAACTATGTATCTAAATATCACTGTGTAAACGTAAAAAAAAATAAAAAAACACCAATGAATTAGAAGACTGTCCTTTTTCTGAGACGTGATACTTATTTTTTTCTAATAAAAAGTGGATATTTTACGAATTTAAAAAAAGTTTTAACAAAAAGCAATCAAATAGATAAATTTGTATGTTTCTAAATTTTAGAAGGATATATATGATATAGTGAACTTTAGAGAAAAAAAAAACTAAGTTAATTTAAATTTTTTGGAAGAATATACATGAAATTTCTCCGTTTTCTAGAATGAGAACAATTGTTCAGCTAATCTAGAAGATTTCTAGGTTGGTTGACTTTTGGTTGTTTAAAGTTCAAACATGCAAAATCAGATTTGAATTATCCTACGGCGAAGTATTGACAAAATGAATCCCGTCGTTCGATTTCTTCGGAGAGTCGCGGCCGTCGGCGGTTTCTCTGAAACCTCTTTTGAAATTAGAAGTTGTCATTTCAACTCCCATTCCATATAAATATATTTGTAAAAAAAAATTAAGGTTAACAATTTAAGCTTTAATTTTTCCTTAACAATTTGATTTTTTTTTTTTTTGAGAGCTGTCATTGACAGTGGCTGTCAAGATTTTTCTTACAATTTGATTAATCGGCAGAAATTGACAATATATAACTTTCTCAATAGATTTATAAAACAATTAATTCACAAAAGAATAAGAATACATAGCTTATTAACTATTTTTCCGGTAAGGTGGATTTATTAAACTATAATAAAGGATAATAATATGTAAAGCTCAAAATAAAAAGGAGGTCTAATGGACTGTTTAGATCTTTAAAATAGAGTTTTGCAAATATTTGATACCGTGAAAACTTTCCAGAAAACCTCCAATTTATAGGAAAATTAAGAAATCAATCCAACATGAAAAAATCGAAATTATTAAAAAAAAATTAATTTATTAATTTCGACACTCAACGGTTTATAAATGACTTCAATAATTTAGTTATCTGCATTTCAACAAACTAGTTCGTTTTAGTGGATTTTGTAAACCGACCGTTTGAATTTTTTTTTTCTAAAAATCTTTAACAGTTTGTATACATGCATGTACCGTTACGAATGCAATCATCCAATAAAACTCCGAGCAACGAATCGTTAAAATCAGGAGCGGATTCACATGGAGATAATGTGACGGTTGTCTCTCTCTGAATTTTAAATTATAATGGTAATTTATTGGTTCTTACCAACTTTATCCTCCACTTTCTTTTAATTTTTTTATTACTTTCTTTTGAATTTATGATTTATAATTCGGATTAAATTTAGAATTAAAATTAAAATATTTTTTTAAATTATGAGTGATAATTAGAATTACATGTTATAGCATAATAAATTATAAGTCAGAATATTAAAAAATATAAGTTAAAATATTTTTTTTTTATCGAGTATCTAATTACTCTAATTAGTTAATGAGTTTAAATCTGATTTGTTATTTGTCCTCGTACAAAATTTATGTAACCGCCCGGATTAGAATACAGTGTTTGTTCATATGTTTCAATAAAAATGCAATAATAAAATCACGAAGTTACGTTTTTTTTTTTTTTTGCATATTATCACAAATATAAAAAGAAAACATGGAAGATTAAAAAAAAAAAAACACCGGTCCTCCAGTCTGTATGCCTTGAATTGTTTTTAGAGCAAAATTAGGATGTGATATATTTATTAAGAGAGTTTGGTGAGCACAACTTTAAAAGCATATTAAATCGATTTTAAATAGTGAATCCAAACTGTTGAAATCTATGTACTTCATGAGTGATGCAAATACATACAAAATTTTGAAAGTTTCGAATTTATTTGTTACAAAATCAAGCGGTCAAAGAAATAATGAAAAATGAATATTTCAAACAACTTATAAAATAATATATAAAATGTTCATTTTTTTGACCGCTTGACCTTGTGGCAAATGAATTCTAAATTTTCAAAATTTTGTATATACATGTATCACTTATGAAGTACATGAATTTCAACGGTTTAAATTTGTTGTTTAAAACCAATCAAATATACTTTTAGAGTTGTACTCACCAAATTCTATTAGTGAGCACATTACACCCTAAGCAAGCTTCTTATCTTATACCTGGAGTCCTTGTCATTTGGTTTACGGCTACATGTTCAAAATTAGAGAAACCACAACCGCAATAAAATCGAATAAATAGTTGTATTAGTGAATTAGACAATTAAATTATTTTACAATTAGACAATAAGATCAAGACAACAATTAGACAATAAGGCAATGGATGCTAGCAGATATGGCTTCAAAGGAACAACCTAATCTTTCGGGGGGAGCAGTTAACCCCAGAAGTAACAGCCATGAAGGCAATGGAGTTAGGAAAGTTGTGGCTAGGTAATTGTTGAAGATTTCATGGATGTAAATATACTGGTAAAGAAAGGGATGGAAATATAAATTCCAACTAAACTAGTGCAGTTTGTAATTATTTACTTTCGAATAATAAATTATCAACTTTTCAGTTAGATTCCTCACACCTTTAAAAAAAATCAAATATATTTATAGGTTGCTTGACGTCTTTATGTTGTTCCAAAATCAATTTCTGAATTAAATTAATTTTTGAACTTATTCCCAAATTAATTTCTGAATTTAATTCTCCAATTAAAGTTTTCATGTAGTTTGTGTTTAGTTCATGTAGTTCATGTTTAGTTTCATGTGGTTCGTGTTTAGATTTGCATGAATAAAATTTCTATTTAAGCACCATCATACTCAACTTTTGAATTTGCATGAATAAAATTTCTGCAATTTCACTTTCTTTTTAGTATTTTATAGTTATTTTACTTTTTCTATATATAATATTTCTTTACCAAAGGTAAGATATTATATTACTCGAATTTTAGATACCTAGCGTATCATAATTGTAGTACATGGCAGTTGCCACTCGGGACATTACTTAATCTGACTTCTTAAAACCTGACATGCATAGACGAAATGTTAAACATAGCTAAATCTCCTACCATATAATCTTTGCAAATATTGGTGGAAACTAAGTATTTTATAAAGTTCATTTTTTTGGTTGTAGAGAAAGAATTATCTTTTTCTTTTTTAAGAAATTGTTTTATTGATAGCACTTTTATATAATTCAATGCAACTAGAAATTTTGAAAACTGATTTTTGTCACAATATCTTACTCTTGAGAATTAGTTTTGTCAGCTTAACGGACTTAAATTTGTTAGGTTTTTAATTTTCTTAATTATATGGGATATTATTATAAAGGTTACTTATTTCTAATAGCGCATTTAATTTTTCTAATTGTTTGTGATTATATTTACCTTGGAAATTTTTGTTTGAGATTATAATCCGTGAATAGGCACTGGACACGTCAGTCACACAAAATATGAGATATCTCAAAGGATACACACTCTATAAATACACTGAGCCCTTTAATATTTGTGCATATTAAATCAGACTGTTATGATGTTGACTCAAAATTTGAGTTAACTTAGAGGATACAAATTCTAACGAATGAAAATCGATCACATAAATCTTTTACAAAAATAAAAAATACAAAAATCACTTTAGATTTTATAGTATCTATAGCATTTTCTTCTAAATTATATACTAAATTATATTTAAATATAAAAAAAAAATGAGGCTGAACAGATCCCACTGAATGAACATAAATTCCGCCACTAAATATGATTGTGGTACATTGAATTTGAGAAAACTTTCATTTTTGAACTTTAAAATCTACTCATGGATTTACTATCCCTGGGAGCTTTCGGAGATGAAAAGATACGCATGCAACTGTGATCCTCTATCGTTCGATTAGATGTTGGTTTGTGCACCTTTTAGGATCTCCATCGCACGGCTCAGATTTTTTTCATCTATCCTCCCGAAATTTCAGTAACAACAAGCTTCGAGTGATCTAGTGTGTAGGTAAAGTGAAGTCCGATTTAATCTACACAGATATTAAAGGGCACTTTAATATTTGTGCAGATTAAATCGGACGGTTCTGCACGAGTGAAGTCCCCAGTTGTAATAAAGATGAGGATATATTGACAATTGTGACGATCATGAAAAAGAATGTCATTTTTTTGCTGAATTTTTAAAAGAGTTATATTTGTTGAGTACATTATATGCGGATGCAATTTTAAAAATTATTCTTTAATTATTCATATTTTTTTTAAAAATAGATTTATAGCTAGTTTGCTTATCGGCTTTATGTTGTCCCGAATTGATGTACGGTATATATAAAGTATAAAACAAATATGTTTATAATTTTAATTTTGTTGAATATCACTGCCTGTTAAATAAATTATTGTCCAGATAATTTATTTAAATCTTTAAAACCATTTCATTATCTTGGTAAACAAAAGTTCTGTTGTACCAGTAGAAATTTTTGATGGGACAAGTTCTTCATCTTAAATTATAGAATTAATCAACAAAGTTGGATGGTCCATAGGAAAGCACCAAGCCACTAAAGTCTCGTTTATCCTGTTCAGATAATGAATAATGAACAAACAACGCAACTTTTGTTTGGAAGGAAGGACGAAATGATTTCATCGCCAAACAAATAAAGTCACATTTGTCAATATCACAAGCTCTCAAGTGAGAAAATGTTAGTGTGTCGTTATTGGTACGCTGTAATTAAGTTGTGTTGTGACTAAACGTATTATAATTGATTATATTTGATAATATTTAACTATTTTTTTATATATTAAATCTGTTTATTGAAAAATTTATAATAGTTTATAAAAAAATATGAAACAATTATTTTAAATATTAAAGTGAAAATTTAATGTTAGAAAAAAAACGAGTTGTGATTAAACATATCCTGACTAAAGTGATTTTTGTACTATGTCTTTTTTGTCAGCTATTGATTACGATACGTAACTAACATACACATATCGCGTAGTCTTGTGATGAAGTCAGTTTCATCATGTCATTTTTCCGACTATACTCTTAAGTCTCAACACGATAAACCAATCAAATACAAACTGCAAATTTTGTCAGATATTAGATGAAATTATCGGACAGTTAGATGCATGTCGGATAAAATTTAGTCTAATGCTAAATCAAAAATTGTCTTATTTGTATCAAAATTTGTACGAACAACTTTAAAATTTGTATGGATTAATTACACATAAAACTCAATGCAGACTGGACAGTTCCAATCGAACATCTCACCAAATTTAATCTGATACTCATCAGACTAACTCCAGTCCACTGTAGACGAGTTCATTTCTTTTCTCTCTCTAGGTCAAGATATAATTAATATCTTTTAAGAAAAGAAAGAGAGCAAGTTTCTCTGTTCTTTTTTCTTTTTTTGAAAGATTTCAACACGTGCTGAACGATAAACTTATAACTTCCTATAAAGAAAATATTGATTTAATCATTAAATTGGAAATAACTTACTGATCGCACTGTACATTGTAAATATATCACTGAGCGTGGTAGTTTAAGAATAATTATTTCAGTACCCGCATTACAATATTCGCACTTAGAGGAATTATATATTAGATCTCCACTAAATATATTGTGTCCACTAATTATTATTATAAAAAGATATTATATAATCTCTATTAATTATTATTCTAAAATCACAGCAGCACAATTTCTCTTTGGTCCCCACTAATTATATAGTTTTTCTTTTACAGTTCCCGCACTCGTTCCAGCATCAACTTTTCTCTAAAAAAAATAGTTGATTTCATAAGAATAAATACTTCAGTGCATAGATATAAATACTTTTGGTACTTAGATATTAATATTTCCAGTGTCATATGTAAAAAATACTTAGATATTTATACCTTCGTAGTTATAAATATTTAGAAGATAAGATATTAACATTTAGAAAAAAGATATTAATATTTTAATGTGTAACTTGTTATGATTATCTCTTTTCGAGTTCTCCAATCATCCACACGTCAGCCTTTCTCTAACAAAAATAGTTAACTAATAAATACTTTTAATACTTAGATATTAATACTTCTAGTGTCATATGTAAAAAATATTTGTACGACGAGATATAAATATTTGCTCGATGACAAGTCTGAAGGTACGTCATGATGGATCTCATTTGAAAGAAAAAATTGTGTAGGTATTAAAAATTTAGAAACAAATTAAAATTGTGGAGATTTTGCAGTCCCTGCAGGAATTTATCTTTTTGCATTTAATTTTCGATGACCCCCCTTGGATACAATGCGGGTACAATACTGCAGGTGCTATTATCTTCGCACTACCGCACAATAAATAATTGTTCACCTCGTAGCTATAAATAATTTCGTACTTAGGTATAAATACTTCCATTCATAGATATTAATACTTTAGGAAAAAAAAATTGAATTGTGGAATTTTTGCGATCTCCACAAGAAGTTATTTTTTCAAATTTAATTTTTGATGGTTCCTCTGCGGATACAGTACGGATATTGTTATCAACTCTCGTAGTTTAAATACATTGTAGATTGAAGAAATAAATACACTATGAAGTTTTTTTTTTTTTTTTTACGAGAGCTTCTAGCTAGGATTCAAACCTTGTCATAGTTGTGCATCCATATAAACCCGTCATAGCTGTAATTTGAACTGTGTTTTATGATAAATGTATCATAAAATTGGGTAAATATTATAACAGATCAGTTTTAGCTTCATACAGTGCAGCTATTATAGAACTAAAACAACGCTGCATGTGATCAGCTTGTTGTGTGAAGCCAATCTGTTCAAATCAACTGATGAAAAAGAAAGGTCCGTACGGTCTTTCTTTACAGGAAAGCTACTTTTCATGCATTGTAAACAAGAGGTTGATTTTGAAGCTGGGCACAATTTTCTTTAATTATATTGTAAGTTTGAAACAGGTTACGGACACAAAGGGTCCCATGACAGCTCTTGTTATTCCCTGCTACAATCAAAGTAGCAATCCAACCACTACTTGTATTAATTACTTTCAAGTTTCCATGTGAGCCCAGTATAAGAAACAGAGAGATGCAATTATTACTTGTAAAGCCGAATCACAAGAGGAAAAATATATATAAAAAAAGAAAGAAGAAAAACGGAGCAACCAAAACAAGATCTAGCACATTAAAAAGTAAAAACAAGGCACGCCAACATCCGATCTTCTTCTTTTTCTTGTTGAAAGTATACCTTTGTTTTTTTTCCTGAAGAAAAAGATTCTTTGTTTTGTCAATGCTAATTGAAAAGAAAGCTATTGAATTACATTGCTTAACTAATAAGGCATAGAAGTTTTACTTCTAGCTTTACTCCAAAAGAATGCGTGACAAATTTTAATTTACTTTAATCTGCACTTGTGTTAAGCAGTGTTGTAAAAAACGTCCGTTTAGGCCGATTAGTCATTGGCAATGATCAAATTGTTATAGATTTTTTTGACTAGTTGACTGATTATTTTCGATTATGACCGATTTATCGCTTGGCGGTACTCAGGGATGGATCTACATATATGTCAGGGGTGCTAAACCACCCTATAATTTTAAAATTCTTAATTATGTATATTAAAATTTAATTTAATTTTTTAGTGTTTTAAACTTTTATATAGTCCAACTCCCCTCATAAAATAACAAATATGTGTTAGTAGTATAGTGGTTTGAGTTATAGTTGGCTTGTGTAAAGTCATGGGTTCAATTCCCACTAACCATAATATATTTGTCTAGGGCTGTATAAAAAGCTCGCAACTCGTGAGTCACTCAAACTCAGCTCGGTAACGAACTCGCTAACAACTCGTTCGTTTAAAATTCGAGTTATTCTAACTCGAGTCGAGTAACTCGTGAGTTAAACGAGTTGAGTTTGAGTTTGACTGAACTCGCTCGTTACAACTCATGACTCGTTTGATTGATGATTTTTTTCATAATTTTTGGTCCATTTTATTTTCCCAACTAGATGTGACTGACTCAAATTGACCCAATTCATTTCATTTAATCATTTTGTTGTGAATTGTTTGTTAATTCAATATTCAGTTCTCCTATTATTACATAACAACAATCATAAGTTCAAATGTTCAACATTTCAACACATTAAACGAGTTGACTCACGAGTCACGAGCCAACTCGAGTTACTCGCGAGTTGAATTCGAGTCAGCGAGCCAGTTCGGCTCAATAATCTCAACTCGACTCACTATCTTCCGAGTTGAATTCGAGTTGTCCATAACTCGAGCTAACTCAGCTCGTTAGCAGCCCTATATTTGTCTTTTTCATGTATTACATTTTATATATTAGCCCACCTATTCAAATTTTTTTGTTCCATCTCTAAGAGTACTCTGTCCGTCCGACAACCGCATACCGTTATTTACGACACTGGCGTTAAGAATTGCTCATATTGCCAAATGAAAACCCTCGGTTGCAAGAATGGAGTTGGCATATTTGGTATTTAAAAATTACTTTATTTATAATTAATTATACTAAAAATCGTGTGTAATTTTTTTTTACAGGTATCTAGTGTTTAAAAAAATAATTAGGATGCATAACTTGAAAAGTTTGAGTAGTCATTTAATAAAACTTTATGGTTTTTTTTTCTTTGAATAATTATATTCATCTCCATACTCTTATCCCTCTTGTATCTCTACAGTTACAATTTAGAAAAGTTGTATTATGGTCTCCACTAAGTATTTAAACACCTTCTAAAATTAGAGGGTCCACGTTAAATAAGAAAAGTGATGATTATTTAAAAGTTGTACTATGGTCCCCACTAATTATTTAAACATTTCTAAATTTAGAGGGTCCACTTCACGATAAACATATACGAGGTGATTATTCAAATATTTTTTACATAGATATAAATACTCTAGTGTATATGTATAAATACTTGTAATACTTGATATTAATACTTTCATATATCAGTCAGTGTCATATATAAAAAAGACTTTCAAGTATAGATATAAATACTTGCACGACGAGGTATAAATACTTGAGTAACAACGAGCCTGAAAAATATGTCATTATGGATCTCATTTGAAAAAGAAAATTACGTAGAAGACGTTCGTAATTTTAGATTTGTAAAATTTCTCATAGATCATCAGAAATGTGAACGAGATTGAATGAAAAAAAAAACCCACATCTAAAAATGTGTATAGTTCCTCATGTAATTTGAGATTTGGTTGGAGAGAATTATTTATGCAAAAATTATTCACCTAGGTATAAATACTTCATTTTTAGATATAAATACTTTTATGTATGAAGATTAATACTTTAGAAAAACAAATTTAGTGCTGGAACTTCTGAGGTCTCCGAAATAATTATGAAAATTAAGTGCTAAGATAAATGAGAAGAGAGAGGTGCGGAGACAATTATCATAATCATTTTTCTTTTACTTTCAGAACCGAAAAAACTCTTTTTCTCTCATGAAATGACCATATTGTTTTCTCTATTTCCTCATGATTACACTGTGACTTTGGAAATTACTAACAATGATTTTCGTTATCATTTGCAAAGCTAATGTGAGATCTTTCTCACTTACTTTAATAAGTGAATTTCTTGTTCGGCATTTTACCCACCAACCTTTCATTGTGGATGGAAATCGCCGATTAGTGAAAGTAATGATGGATTTCGTCTTTAAAGAGATACAGATTAAATTTTCATAAAAGTATTTTAATGGAAACACAAATGAGTTTAGCTAGTACGACATTAATGTCATTTGAATCTTTATAATACCAATGCCAAAACTAATCGAACCGACTTTAAAAGACAAATTTAAATTGTTCAAACCGACTTACTTTATTAGTTGTGTGTTTACATGCAAAATTTATATTTTTTGAATTTATTTAGTATCAAAACAAGCGGTCAAATGTGAAAGTTTTTAAGTTAATTTTAATGCATTCATTTTTCAATATTTTTGACTGGTTGACTTGGTACTAAAATAACTTGAAAAATAGAAAAATTACATGTAAACACATCACTCATACAATAAATCAGTTTAAATTGTATTTAAGAAATTTTAAAGTCAATATCATACTAGCCGATTCAACCGAAATACTAAATTTTATTGGGAATCATTATTTGAAAAAACTAATTTAACTCAAACCCCTTTTAATTTATAAACAATACGGTTTTTAGCTTTTTTTTAAAAAAAATATCATTTGAAGGGCTATAAAAGTTTCTCAGAGCGGTGTTTAATTATTGGACAATAATATTATTGTTAATGGAACCACTCTCCATTATATATAAGTGAGATGTTATTATTATTTTTTTGTCTATTAGTTGCTTATAAATCAAATTATGTCATGTTGTCCAGTAAAGATGTTTATAAAAAAAAATTAACTATGTAAAAATTCGAAGTTTTACATGATCAACTTAATTATACATTTATATAAAGGAATATGCTAGCATGCTATGCATAGCATAGAGCCCCTCCGTGCAACGGCTTGGATTTTGAGTTTTTAAAATCTTAAGGGTCGATTCGAACCGTTTATCTCGTTCTCCATATTAATATCTGTTTGGAAACCAAATTTACATTTTTTAGAATTTTTTTACTATTTCTTTAGATTTATTGAATATCCCTGTTTTCAGCAAATTTGAACCATAAAAAAGCAGCGATTTTCAATAAATCTAAAGAAATAGTAAAAAAATTTCAAAAAATATAAAATTTGGTCTCCAAACACATATTAATATGGAGAACAAGATGAACGATTCGGATTGACCGTTAGAATTTTGAAAACTCAAAATCCGAGCCGTTGTACGGAGGGGTTCTATGCTATACATAGCATGCTAGCATATTCCTTATATATAATTAACATTTGAGTTTGTGCTTGAAAATCAGAGTTGACACATGATACACTCTGTATAAAAGGAGAATTTAAAAAATAAAATGCCTATGTGCTTATGAATAATTTTCATTCAAACAAAATTTTGACAACTTGCTCCCGTATTTATATCTCATTGTTTTCCTCGTGAAGGCTTCTGTTGAGAATAATTGAAGAATAGAAGGGTGATAATGTAAAATAAGAAAAAAAGGGCTAAAGTGTAAATAAGATAATAAAATGATTGTACCGTTAGGTACCACTGTTGAGTACCAACGGTAAATTGAGATAGGCATGTATAAAAGGAAGACACCTTCAATCTTGTAAAAAAGACAGAAAAAAAATTCAAATATTCTCCTCATATTTGCATCTCAAAGTTCAACAGCTTCTTTCATTTATATTGGTTCCACGAGGAGGGGGGTAGGAATGTAAAAAAATCACGTTATGAATTTGTGATTAGATATGTTAGCACATGATATGTTTTCGTTATAGTACGGTACAACATGTGTACTAGTTACATATCGTGACTTGTGTATTCCGTGCCGTGATTATTTTTTAGAAACTTGATACATCACAACACATTACGCGAAAGATCACATGTGATTAAGACCGGTAAATGTTGATCTAAAATGAATCTTGAATAAACAAACTCATGTTATGAAAAAAATAGTTAAACACCACTAAACATGATAAATATAACTAGTCATCTTTAGACACATCGTGACATAATTAATGTGTTGTGATCATTCTTTTAAATTTAATCATGACACAACATAATACATAAACAAAGTCACAACGTGAACATCACTTGTTACACTCCAAAAAGAGACATATAAATCATTTTTCATTATCTGTCTCATAATGTCGGTTAGCATGTAGTTAAAAAATATACATTAAGAGATCAAAGATCAATTTTGAAAATTGCATATTATAAAAAGATGAACGATCACTATATATATATATATATATATATATATATATATATATATATACGAGTTAGGCTGGGGTGCTATAGATAGCATAATGGCCTCCCGTGCTACGGCTCAATATTCAAGTTTTCAAAATTTAAACGGTCGATCCGAACCGTTCATTGTTTAATCCATATTGAAATGTACTTGGAGTCCAAATTTTACATTTTTTGGAATTTTTTTACTATTTATTAAGCATTTTTGAAACCGCTGTTTTCCAATGGTGCAGAATTTTAATAAAAACAGCGATTTTGAAATCATCTTAATAAATAGCAAAAAAATTCCAAAAAATATAAAATTTGGTCTCCAAGCACATTTCAATATGAATTAAACAATGAACGGTTCGGATCGACCGTTTAAATTTTGAAAACTTGAATATTGAGCCGTAATACAGGAGGCCACTATGCTATCCATAGCACCCCAGCCTAACTCTATATATATAGAAAAAGTGGACAAACTAATCAACAAGTTGAAGCATCTTCTACGCTGTCGATTGCATTTAATTTCTTACCATCTATTTCTCCTCATAACTGCAACATAATATCATTATGGATAGTTAATCTGCTATTTCTAACTGCTGCACGAAGCTACCAGAAAAATTGACTTGTAATAAATAAAGACATTATGGCAATTCAACTATTTCTCTTTATGAATCAAAATTCAGTAACGGCTCTTAAACAGCTCAGGTCAGGTGGGGGTAGAATAACGTAGATTCGGGAGTTCAGAAGTAATTAATGTGATCAGGTTTGTTGTGTGCTTAAGACAGAAAATTCTAGTTGGAAAGGCATGTGGGGACAGAGACCTCTGTTCCTTTCACGTTTCATCCCTTGAATCTTTGATAGTTCATAGTTGATACACGTCAGATGCCACGAGCATTAAATGCTAGCGGAGTAAACTACAAAGGTAGCTGTTTGTACGTAACTAATTTTATAATGATTTTTCTTGATATGCTAAACTCAGAAAAGCTGAGAAAATGTCTACAACTTTCCCTTTGAATGTCATCACTACACAGTAAAAATTCATTTTATCTGCATTAACTTAATGCACTGTTTAAGGTGGAATTCGATCTGTTCATTACATACCGGGGCAGAGTCAGATTTACAAGTACAATAATTTTTTTGTTGCGAATAAAAATTAATTTTACATAATCTACAACATTTTATTTTAAAAAATATATATAGAATAAATGCAGATACAAAATTTTTGAAAGACATAGAAGGTAATTGATCTCCATTCTTCGCAAGTGGCTCTGTCATTAGTTACATATTAGCACGAATTTTAAAATAAGTTATGTACATTACATATTTGAACCTGATTGGTTCGAATTCTAATCCGACAATCCGATAAATCTCAAACAGTGGGTTAATGTAGAGAATGTGGACTCCAATCTGTGACCCTTCCTGCCAAGCAGAATTCTAACGAAAAAAATCGGCAAAGTTGGTATGAAAATGGAGAAAATTCCGATATTAATCGGTACTCAGATATTATTCTAAGTACCATTCAAAAGTAACACGTATGTATTATCTGTGCACTGCTATTTTTTTTAATAATATTTGTGTATCACAAATGTAACATAGACCTTGAGGAAGTGCGAAAATAATATTCTAAAAATTTCTTTTCTATTTCTTAGGACAGCCCATTCTCCAATGAAGGCTTGTTCGTTCCTTAGGCGGAAACGGAAATGGACTTGAAATCTGATTCAATTTGAATAGGTGAAATACTGTGCGCGTGGAAAAAAAAAATAGAATCACTCTGAGTGATTTTTTTTTTCTCCACAAAAACAGTGGCAGTCGAACAAAACCTAAGATATCAGATGCAAATTCTATTTTCAACGCTTAGTACAAAAGAACATACATTTAAGTAGAAGTAATTCTAAATAAAGTATCACATTTATTTGAATAACTTCCTCCAAAGTATAACTCCGTTTTTTTTGTTAAATACTTAAACATTTCATTATTTTAGTTGTACTGCTGCACGAACAATTGGCTTTACGCAGTATAAAATAAAGGTTACGCAAATCCAACAGCTAAATGTAGTATTCTTTTCTTACAGGAAAGGCCCATGGGCCCAAGCCCATACACCGTGTGTCACAAAGGCTATTATAGCGACAAAGAATAGAAGATGAAGATGAGGGTAGTAATAGGCATTTGAAGATGCTTTAGATTTCCTTCTTTTCCCTGCTGAAATACCTTTTGTTTTTTCTCATGAAGAAAAAGATTCTTTGTTTGGTTAATGTTTTGAAAAGGAAGCTATGTAGTGACATTGCTTAACGAAGAAGCCACATAGGCCTGCAGTTAGGGGTGTTCTGTGCATCCCACCTCTAGGGGTGTCAATGATACCTTTTTAATCGTTTATCCGACCAGTACTGTATTCGATAAGATGGGTATAGATATGATTCTTTTTCGTAGCTTATTAGGTATAGATATGGGTAAGGATTTTTTTTTGTTAGCTAAACGAATAAGGGTACATGTAAATGCTATTTCGTATCTGTTATTCTATAAGGTAATTACATAAAATAATAATATGATATTGTTTGAGCAACAATTAATGAGTACTTTTATTATTTAGTGTATTGTTTTTTGTTGTAAAACAATATTAAACATATTACTTTTATTTGCGTGTCATGTTCTTTAATTAAATAATTGAATTTGTCGGAAGATATATTTCTATTTTTGAATTCTCTTGTTTTATAAAAAAATATAATTTAGTTGAAATTGATTGCACATTTAATTTTATTTTTAATTTTATTTTTATTAGTAATGTCATGGCATGTTTGCAAATAAATGAGTTTTGACATTCTATTTGTAAAATATAAGAAAACTAATTATTATAGTAGTATTATTCATTATTCACCCGTTACCGTTTTGATACTGATAATTTTAACGAGTAAAGACATGATAGGGTAAGATTAATTTTTAATAGATATGGCTAAGATCAATAATCAATACTACAGAACCTGTAAATGTTATGCATCTTATGGGCATAAAATACTTGTTTACAAGTTTGCAACTAAGATTCTCATGTCAGTTAGTCATAGTTAACTTAATGGCTCGTAACTATTACAATAAACAATTTCAATTATTTCAAATGATAAAATACAATGTATCATTAATAAGACAAAATACAAAATCTAGACCACAATCCTTACTGGCAAATATTTGAGCTGCTAATTGAACAGGGCAGCCCGTGAATAAACCGACAGAGTAATAAGCAAGTTGGGCTGAAAATTCGGCCCTCATTCAAATTCATGACGAAATCGGGCCGATCTGGGCGATTTTCTTGCGGCCCATTGAGATCAACCCTTGTTTCATTGTCGTCTTTTCGCTATGGACAGAAATGTAAATTCAATCCCTAAACCTCTCGTGGAATCGTTGAATCGACTGCTCCCTTTCTCTTCTCCTTCTCCTCCCTGCTAGTTCGCTACCCTAGCCGTTCCTTCCAATAGCAGGCTAGGAGCAGTCGAGACTTGAGAGAACACCAACTAGTAAAACCCTGGTCGCCTCTGTGCTTGCAAAGAAGCACTCTCCGTCCCTCTCCAGCCATGGCGGATACGAAGCAGAAGAATAGGAAGAAACCAAAGTCCATCAAAGCGAAAGCTAACAAAACCGAATCCACCTTCGTTTCCAGAACAAGCAAAACCGAGAAGAAAGGGAGAATGAAGAATAAGGGAAAGGGGAGAGATGACGGCAAGAGGAAGCGGCAAGGCGGTGGGCCCCGTCTTACAAATGTACTGCGCAAGGAGCTGGGCATGCTAGAGGACAAATCGAGCTCGGATTCGGGTACTGAAGGCGAGGAAGGTGTTAGGGATTTGTACGAGCTTGATGAGGAGGTGGCGCAAGAGGAATTAGGAAAGAATAGGAGATTTGATGAGGTTGAAAATTACGAGTATGAATTACCTGAGGATTTTAAGGTCTGTCCAAAGAAAAAACCTCTTTATCTCACATATCTCTGTTTTTTTTTTCTTTTTTTTTCTTATAAGTTAGACCAAATGCTTATCTCTTTGCATGAAACATTACAAATTTAATGGATTACAGGATGAAGAGGTGTCATCAGATGAAGATATATTGTCCGACAAATCTGAATACGAGGGTGAAGATGAAGGTGAAGAGGAGGGTACTGACAGGCATCTGAGGATGCTTCAGGAAATTACTGGCATTCCCAAAGAAGCATTTGATGGTGATTCTCTCATTTGGCAGAAATATTTAAAAAAAGTTTCTAATTTTCTTTGATAAACTTATGTATTTTTCCCTTTTTTTATTAAAAGGTGACAAGAAGAAGAAAAGAGAAGAAGTTTTAGCAAGCCAAGCTGAAGTGAGAAACAAAAATGTCTCGGTTCATGACTTACTGGCGCAACTCCAAGGGAAGTCAGGTTACAGTAGCCTGAGAAAGCGGGTTCAACACCAGGAGAAGCAACCAATGACTATGCTGGCACCACTTCCAAAGAGTGAGCGCGACAAGGTTCAACGCAAGGTATGCTATGTTTTGTTCTGCTGGGCTACTCTCTCTGATTTGGAAATAGTATTCAGTTACAATGTCAATAATGGATGACATTTCTAAATCAAATTTCAGTATCAGTTCACTTACTCTTTCATTTTTGTGACCCAAAATTTCAAGGAGGTGCCTGCTGCTTAGTTGGTCACCACATAATGATTATTCGGCGCTGTTGTGGCTGCTGCTAGCTTTTGCTATCTGTTTTTTGTTTGTTGCATTGAGTTCACTTCGTACCTGTTTACCTGAGGAATACTTACATATGATAGTGTGTGGTCCCAGTTGGTTGGTAGGAGTACTGGCTAGTTGCAATGGTTGGGACCACATCTGTTCATCTCTAAAATGTACTCCTAAAGTATGAGTTCATTTCCCGTAACATTTCTTTTTCTTCTGATACTCCAACCCAAAATTTGACCAGTATGGGCTGGGTGCAATTGGTCACCAATTAGTATCTTACTGTTTGTAAGAAGCCATTAATACCTCACCAGTAATTATTAAAATTATAATATGAATCTTATAAATTGAGCCATGTTTTATTGTTGATGCAACATAGGTGTCAGATAAGTTTGCGAGAAAGGAGATAACAAAGTGGGAGGGGCTAGTTAAGAGAAACAGAGAGGCCCCGACACTCTTCTTTGAGCAGGATCTAAATTTGGGCTACTCAACTGTTGGGGCCATTGCTAGTGGATTTGAGCCCCGCACGGAATTTGAGAAGCAGATGGCCCAGCTGAGGCAAGACCCGGAATTGGTTGAGGCTTATAAAAATGATGGTGCCAGAATGCTAGAGCTTAATAAAGTAATTTCTTTTATATTTTCTCTCTGTTTCTTAATACAGTAGATTTTTGTAGGAGTATATATGAAAGAATAAAAACATTAGAATAGTAGAAGCATTAAAAGAACAGTACAATTGCTATATGAAAGAACTGGCATGAATCCGGTAAGAAGAAGGATGATATGCTTGCTTACAATTTTTTTTTATTATTTTACACATGGGGCTGAATTGTGCTGGTACAGGTGTCAAAGGAGGATGTGATAGATCGTCGGAACCGTCTTGCCAAGATGCGGAGCCTCCTATTCAGGCACGAGGTGAAGGCCAAGAGAATAAAAAAGATCAAATCAAAGACTTACCACAAAATAATGAAAAAGGATAAGCGGAAAGTAGCATCTGCTGAACTGGAGATGGATCCTGAGGCTGCTAAACAAAATGCCATTAAACATGAACAAAAACGTGCAGAGGTGATTAGCTTGTTCATTCGTTGTAGTTTTTCTTGTCCTTTATTAGGGGAATTTAACTATTTTCCTCCCACTTGTACTTAATTCTTTGCTATTTGGTAATCTCCCATCTCCCCCAAGAAGAAAAAGAAGAGAAAGAAAATAGATGTAACCCACAAAAGGAAATTCATGGTAGTACCTAAAGTATCTGTTTAGAGTTTGCCGAATAAAATTGCTAAATTCCCCTGGCATATGTTTGCTCTGAGCAAAAGAGATTCATTCACCTATGAAACCAAATTGTTGTTTTAAGTTTGTTATCTGTCTAGAGTATGTGACTGTCCATCTTTTCCTAGCTTTTAATAATCCTAATTTAGCTTTCATTCATTTTTTAAGATAAACGAGGAAATTAAATGCATAGATGATTTTATAGGTGAATGGTGACTTTATTGTTTCAAGCTTTCAACAATCCTAATGTTAATGGGGTAATTGGATACATAGATGACTTTATAGGTGAATGGACTAATGGAGACTTATTTCTAAATTCATTGGTATAGTAAGTTTTGTATTTCGATAAACTTATGCTAGTTAATAAAGATAATTAACTGATTTGCAGCTGCTTTCTTTACAATCATCCAAAACAAAGAAAAACTAACATTCCTCCCATAGCTTAAACCACACAGATCCAAACAGTCCTTCACTCCCTCCCCTCATATTCTAGATAAGGAGGGACAAATGAGAAGTATTTTGGCTTATCATTAGGTTTTTTCCTTTGAAAAAAAACATAAGAGGGTGAGAATACAGATGATAATCTAAAACTCAGAATGTTTATGGACATATGAGTGAGATAGTTGAAATGTTTTTCTGAGAGACATATATAACCACTCTCGCTATTTCCTTTTATTTGCATTTAGACAGCTATATATAGAGCACAAGGGTGCATTGCTCAAATTTTCCATTGCTTGTGTGATTAACTTTTATTGAAATTACAAAAAAAAAAAATTTGATCATGTATGACAGCCCTCATTTGACAACTAATTATTACACTAGGAAAATACATCTGCTACCTTCTAATTTGCTCAAGTTTTTACTTCCCAACAGGAACGACTTACATTGAAGCACAAAAACAGTTCGAAATGGGCAAAACGGATCTTAAAGCGCGGCCTGGACATTCAGGATGATGCTACCCGTGCTGCCATCTCGGAGCAACTCCAAAAGCACGAAGAATTGAAACGAAAAATGAAATCCATGAAGGAAAATGCAAGTAGTAGTGACGAAGAGAGTAGTGATGATGAAGATGAAGATGAAGAGGAAGATGAGAATGACAGCAAAAGGGCTGTGAAGGCATTGCACAAGGCGAAAGATAAGACGGCTAAGGTTTTGGATGAAGGAGATGAGGCGCCGAAAAAGGGCCTTTTTGCATTGCCTTTTATGGTATGTTTTACATTTAATTGAATTAGTTTTACCAAGATGTTAGAGGATGCTACTAGTCTGAGTTCTCAGAATTTACTGGTACTGGTTACATGGATTGTTTTGAAATTTCTTATGATTACTACATATCACAGATTAGATTCAGTTTAGCTGATCCATGAAATCTTCTTAAGCACAGCTGATACCAGAATAAAAATATCTCTTACTAATACCAGCATGCTAAACTGAAAAATACATTTATTAATCCTGACTGGCATCAAAAAAAATATAGGAAGCTGTTCAACCCTTTAAAATTTCACTTCTCTTATATTTTTCTACAGGAACGTGGTTTGAAGAAGCGGCAAGAGGAGGCTTACGAGGAGGCTCGTCAAGCACTTGAAGATTATGATGCTACCTTGAATCAACTGCAAGATGAAGAACAAGAAGAAGAGATGCAACAAAACCCTAGTGCGGCAAAAATGACTGGTAAAAGAACCTTTGGCCCGGCTAGAAAAGATGCACCACGAGAATCCAACAAAAGGAGAAGATTACGTGATTTTGAAAAGAACACTGATAGCGAAGACGGTGATGTGGAATTTGATGAGGCGGGCCCTCAAAATGTTGAAGTGAATAGTGACAAGGCGGAGGGGGTTCGACTTGGTACATCACTTTTGGATGAAGAGCAAGTCATGGCACAAAATTCTATTTTTAAGGTACTGAAATTGTTTGCTTTCTCTATTTTTAAGGTATTGAAATTGTTTGCTTTCTCTTTCTTTGATGTTACACTATAAACTAAATGAAATGAGTGAGGCTATGGTACTTTGCATAGTGCGGATTGGTTTGTACTATGGATCTATATCTTCCTTTTCAAAGGTCAAATAGTCGATCTGAACATTTCAACATGATTTCCATATGAAAATGTACTTGCAGAAATTTTACATTTTTTAGATTTTTTTTTTAGGTAGAAAATCACTTGATCTAAAAATTCTAAAAATATAGTAAAAACATTATAGAAAAATGTAAAAGAAGTACATTTTCATATGGAGTTCATTTTGAATGGTTCAGATTGACTGTTTGGACTATGAAAATGGATATATTGGTCCATAGTACGGACCAATCAGCGCTATGCATAGTACCAATAGCCTCTCATGAAACAAAATATGTTTTTTTATTTTTAAATGTGTAGTAATCCTGCTTCCTTTTCCTTGTCTTTTATCAGAATTTGGATGATATGGCAAAAAATGTAGGCCCAAAAACAACATATGAAGTTGCAATATTTGCCGGAGATTCCTTCAGAAAGGTTTTAGACTCTAGACATTTGATGTTAATTTTCATCTGTAGCTTTATTTATTAGTGTACTCTGTTCAATTAGAATTCATGGAGTTTTGCAGTATATTAAGGATACTAAATGAAATTTATTTATTATATAAATAAAGGTGAGAAGTGATTCTAGATGCAGCAACAAGTCTTCAGATTCATTGATCAAGGATGCATCTAAGACTTCTCAAGACATTAAGGTATAACAAAAATGAAGAACATATTGACTGTTATATAAAAGTTAACCAACAAAGTAAAGAAGCACATCAAGGATACCATTTGCCAAAGCCCAGGCAAGAGTTAGGAGTGAGGCTATGGTAATATGCATATTACAAATTAACCTGTGCTATGGATCCCTATCTCTATTTTCAAAAATCCAACATGATCTCTGGATGAATATGTAATTGGAGACCAAATTTTACATTTTTCAGAATTTGTTTACTTTTTTTTAAAATAGGTAGAGAATCACTGCCTTCGGATGGTCCAGAATTTTTCAATCAAGTGATTTTCTACCTATCTAAAAAAATAGTAAACTATTCTAAAAAATGAAATATTTGGTCATTAAGTATATTTTCATACGGATAATGTTTTAACAATTTGAACTTTGAGTTAGTGATATGGATCCATAGTACAGGTCGATCCGTAATATCCATAATATGCACATTTTTGACTGACCTATTTTTATAGCTTGGCTAACTACCAATTCAGGCACTGACCTCAATCTCTACTATTTATTTTAAGGAAACTGATCACTCCTATGACACCGACTCTGACACAGAGATGGTAGAAGGATTCCTAACTACAAATTCAGTTACTGATAAAAAACCTGACTATGAACTCCCATCACAAGCTGACCTAATACGCCGCGTTTTTGCGGGTGATGACGTGGCAGCAGAATTTGAGATGGACAAGTTGGAGACTCTTAACGAGGAGAACCCAGAGCCCGAGAAGCCTGCACTGGTGCCTGGGTGGGGCCAATGGACCCATGTGCAGAGGAAAAAGGGTTTGCCTGATTGGATGGTGAGAGAACATGAGGAGAAGAAAAGGAAGAGAGAAGAAGCACTAAAGAAGAGAAAGGATGCCAAGTTTGACCATGTTATTATATCAGAAACCATCAATAAAAAGGTATTTATTATGAATAAGTTAAGGTGCTATGCATAACATTATCTGGTTAGTGCTAACGCTTCAAATCTCAAATCGTTAAGATTTGAACGAGCTTTGCTACTCAAATCGACCTTTGTTGAAACCTTGTAGGTTAACAAATTCTACATTTCTTATGATTTCTTTTGCAACTTTTTTAGATGGGAGAAAACCATGGGTTTTAAAATTATGGAGCGTCCAATAGGAATGCTTTTCCATATCAAAAAATGTTTTATTTTTTTATTTTTTTATTTCTGTTAATTAGAAGGCATAATCTATTATCTAGCAGAGAATGTCATCATTTGGTGTATTCTTTATTTATGTCAAGCTGCTGTTTGTAAGGTATCTCTTGGTGTCAAGTGAGTGTTCACTGTGACCTATAAAGTTCGATCAGGAGCTTCATCTCTTCATTTTTTTTTTTTTTACATTGTCTTTTGAATGCTATTATTATGGGGAATAATCTTTTTGTTCGCATCGGATTGGTCAAGGTGCAATCTGAGGATTAAACATTGGGCAAATAACCCCTCAAATGTGATAGATCGCCTTAAAATACCAGTCACGTCCAGTACAGATTATTGCATTTGTTTATTCTATTTATTGGTTGACTTATTGTACATTTATTATTTATATTCTGATCAGCCTTTTGTTTTATAATCTTCAGGCTGAAAAGCTGATGGCAACGAGCCTGCCATTCCCATTCACATCAAAAGATGCATATGAAGGGAGCATGCGTATGCCTATCGGCCCTGACTTCAACCCTGCTAGTGCTATATCTGCTCTAAATCGACCAGAGGTGATTGGCTGTTTTTCTTTTTTTCATTTTGTTTATGTGAGAAACCTGATAACTATGAACTGGGAGTTGCATGACTATAGGTTTGCTGAGCTGGACTAATTAATTTTTGGGCAACTTTTCTAATTTCAGATTGTTAAGAAGCCGGGTCTCATAATAAAACCGATACAGTATGAAGAGGTGGACCCACATGAGAATCCTGACCAACCTAAAAGGATAATTCAAGGAGCAAAGCCAAAGCAAAGTTCCAAGGAAAAATCAAAGAAAGGGAAACAAGCTAACAAGCAAACCTCAAAGACATCTGGGAAGAAGGTGAAGTCAACATGATTTCCTCAATTTTGTGCAGTTTTTACTGCAATTTCTGTTCTAATCTTTTCGTGAGAATTTGGAAAGCATCACTGGTAGGAATAGTGGAGGCAATAGTCCTTCAGTTGTTTTGAGCCTAGGAGAATTTTGTTTGTTTTGGGTAGTGTTGAGTTGTATTATTTAGGCCTACGGGCCATGTAAGAACCAAAAAAAAAAAAAGTTGTATTATTTATTTATTTTGAGGTTCAGGTTTTGACCATATGGTTTGGATCAAGCTCACAAGAAATACTATGATGTTATTATAATCATTTATTTAAACATTAAAATTAATATGTTAAGAAGTTAGTGAAGTTCGTTTTTTTGCTTATTTGACATGAGAATAATCATTGATGAACCTCTGTACTATCTAATAGTGTGATTATGAAAACAGAGTATGATTATAATAAACAGTGTATCGTACTTGTTCAGCGAGAAATCAAGGAAAGGAATTGAAGATTTTTTTTTTTCTATTCTTAAAAGCAAAAATAAAGAACAATATTTTGTTAGCGCACGTGATTGTTGTATTTTTTGAAGTTATGGCTAATTTTGTACTTGATTAAGGTTAGGACGTCAATCGCATGATTCGACATAACTTTGGGTTTTTTTCGGCCTGAAAAAACGAAGGCCCAATTGTTGGTTGAGGGTTGAGAAGGTAATCAGGTCGGATCGGGTCATGGGCTCAATCTGTTAATGGGTCCCAATACGAACATTGAAACCAGCTTGCGTCAACGATATTTGTAGAAGTGTAATTTAAAAAGTAGCATCAGTGATTAATTGGAGTAGAAAGTTGTGCATCTGTGGGTGGGCCATTTGTAATTGTATTTATGTATTGGCGTAAGAAAACAGTATCTCAGATCAAAGAAGAGGAGCCTTAAAATTCAGCCCATTAGGGTTTATATAACACTTACACCACTCGCTCTCTCTATTTCTTTCTTCCCGCCGCCGCAGCCTCACGTTTCTACTGCAGCGATGGTATCTTCCCTTTCAGATTTCTCAATTTGTTTCTGGATTGAAAATCATGTTTGATCGATTATTTGTTTGGTTTTTATCTGATGTCAGGTGAAGTACTCGAGAGAACCCGTTAATGTCACCAAGTGTAAGATCTCTCTCATCAAACAGTTCATTTTACGGTTTTTTTTCTCTCTCTCTACATTTGTTTGAATGGATCGTTTCTCCCATTTAATCGGATCAGAACATCATTTCTATTTCGTTGATTCCATGATTTTAACATTGCGGCTTTAACTGATTTATACTTTTCTCTTGTATTTTGCAGCCGCCAAGGCTATGGGCCGTGACTTGAGGGTTCACTTCAAGGTTAGATTATGTTTTTATTTTTTTAATTTTCTCACTTTTTGTACTTCTTTGTAAACATGTGATATTAAATTATTGTTAGGGGGTGGTATAGCGTCTTCCATTTAACAGTATCATTGAAATTAATATTTATCTGGCACATTTGCTGATGACTTACTGACAAATGGGTTCTCTGGTAATTAAAGTGGGTTCAATGGATCAGAACCCTGACTTTTTAACATGAACAGTTCTGTAGAATCTGAAATAGAAAATATGGGATTGGTCTGTACAAAATTAAGAAGTGAAATGAAAATCATGTGTGATGAGCCTTTGTATCTTTCTCAGTCCTGATAACTGGCCTTGATAGATGATGGATGCAAAGATAGCCTCCCTTTGACCATCCCCATATCAGAATTTTGACCCAGGATGATATTTTATGTCTGAGATTCAGTTTTTCATTCATGTAGTGTGGTATCTTACGTATGTATATATAACCCATGTCTTTACCATGATCTCAGGATCGCTGAAACATTTCTTTAATTTGTTTTGAATGTTTCTAGCATGCACCTAAGCTTTCTAAAAACTAATCTTATATGTTATTATTGTATTTTATAATAATAACTGTAGCATACCTCGAAAGCCATGTTCATAGTTTTATTGTCAGTAAATTAAATTCATAGAATTAGTTAGTTTCAACAAGGTGTAACCTAAAGTATAAAAGCAGGGTGTTGTTTTGTTTTACTGAACAGTACTCTCGTAAACTTTAGGGAAAATAATTCGATGTTATTGGGTGAACCATTTGGACCACACAATGCCATCTGGTTCAGTAAACAACGATACATTTATTGACATTACTTTATCTTATGTTGTTATAGCTTGTATGTCTGATTTCTTAAATTGGTCTTTTGATTGTAGTTGATGTTCATTGTTTTCATAATAGGTTCAACTGGTCTGGTAAACATTTGTGTGATAATATACTCTTTAGGAATATATTATGTTACAACTTTTTTAATATGTTTAATAAAACCTTAATATGGGCTATTTAATTGCACGTTTAGTTAGATAATTGTGACCTAATGAAAAAGCAGGGTTCTGATAACTTTAGGGATATAAAATCAATGTTAGTGGGTGAACCTTTTGGTTAGATTTTTCTATGGCAGAAAGGTTCAGTAAACAGTTATACATGTTTGTGCATATGTGCACTCTTTCAGTCAATGGGCGTTACTGAAGTATTGTTGATTTTTTTTTTTAACTTTTCTGTCCGTATTCATTTTACAAGTCATTCGATTTATTCATTAGTTATGTATTTCTTGCACGATAACAAAATACAATTATGATGACCATTATTGTTGATGCTGTCTTGACTCTACACTAACAGTAACAGTGCATTCTTTTTTTTATTATAGAACACAAGGGAGACAGCGTTCTCCATTAGGCGTATGCCGTTGGGGAAGGCAAAGCGGTATCTTGAAGATGTTATTGCACACAAACAGGCAATCCCCTTCCGCCGTTTCTGCCGTGGTGTGGGCCGTACTGCACAGGCCAAGAACCGCCATTCCAATGGTCAGGGACGCTGGCCCGCCAAGTCAGCCCGCTTTGTCCTTGATCTGCTCAAGAATGCTGAGAGCAATGCTGAGGTCAAGGGGCTTGATGTGGATAACCTATATGTCTCTCACATTCAGGTCAATCAGGCTCAGAAGCAGCGCCGCCGTACCTACCGTGCTCATGGAAGAATCAATCGTATGGTTTTCTTCTTATGTTCTATCTTATTATTTTTTTATTATAGCTATTTCTCCTGAAGACCAGCCATTGAAACAGACCAAGCTTTATAGTACGCATGCATGTTTTAGATGTATGGCAATCGATGATTGTAGCAAGTAGTGTTAATATCAACTGTGTTTATTTATTTGTAAAAGTCAGGGGTATTCATTAAATTTGATTGTGGTCTGGTAGGCCATAGATTCTGACTTTGACATAACTTGATTTTCAGCGTACATGTCTTCACCATGCCACATTGAGCTGATCCTGTCAGAGAAGGAAGAGGCTGTCAAAAAGGAGGTGTTTTTCTTTAATCTCTTCTACCACTGAACTTGCTGTGTTATTTAAAGTGACTTGAAAAATTAAGAAAATATCATAGTTTATTTTGGATTGCCCTCCCTCTTGATTACTCCTTTGAAATAGATAGTTTGATAGAAGATTTAATGACATATAATTTGTTATATTCATTTTTATGAACAGCCTGAGACTCAGATTGCACCAAGGAAAGGAAAGGCTACTCAAGTTCAAGCAGCTTAAATTCATAATTTTGAGAGATACCTCGTTGGGTATGTTAGTAATTTTGGAGTTTTTTAGCTGGACTTGTTAGTTCGAAACTGACTTATCTTTTTTTTGAGAGACAGCAAAGCAAGTTTTTTGTGTGCTTAGAAATTTTTTATCTTTCAGTTCAACTAGTGTATTACAATATTTTTTTGTTTGGTGGTACTGCATGCTCATGTTGGTTTCATCTGTTGCATGAATAATTTTTTTCATGCTGATAACGCTGCTAAAGCATTGGACATGTACGAAATCATTTCAGTTCATGAATTCCAGTTCCTATAGAAAGAAAACTTTACCCGAAAGAAATGTGAATTCCAGTTCCAACTTCCTATAGCCACAGAACTTTGTGGTGGGTGACAACTTTTTATGTCCAAAAGAAATTTGATTTAAGTTGAATTTACAGATATAAACTACAGCTTGATAAAAGTAAATAAAATTGAACTGATTATGGTAGAAGTTTGAACAACACAAAGTTGAATCATTTTCTTTCTTCAGGGTTTTTGGAGCGAGAATATCTTTTTAGTTGATTCATAAATGTTGGAATTCAGTTGTCTTGTTAGTTGTTAGATACATGGAGTGCGCACCTATTAAAACATATAGGGGCAATCGAGTATCATTTATTATTATATTGAGAATCCTTAAATTCACCCCCTCATTAAAAATATACTGTCTAATGAATAGCAATACATGGATCATTGGAGATCATCAATCTACTTCCATACTTTGTCATATGTCTAACTACATTCATCATTGGAGATCATCAATCTATTTCCATACTCTAATTAAAAATAATTATATATGTTGATTCCAAAAAGCCCCTGGCACAATTTGTTTTCCTTCATATCAGTCTATGCTATCAGCAGTTCAACACATATATAACATGAATTGCATGATTAAAATATTGGTACAAGCCAAATGGAAAACAATACTATCAATAATTGAATGAGTATTTTCAAATTTAAGGAGCAAATCTTCCAACCCTTCTTTCCAAAATAAGCAAAATAGAACAAAGAAAAAACATTATCTTCTTAATTTTTTTTGGATTAAAAATAGGGATCATGTCCCTATTCGTATATTGCATTATCTTCTTAATTTGTAGGGATTCTCAACCATGTTAAAAAAATTATCTTTTGCTTATGTACCACCTCAATGACAGCTTTGTTTATTTTGTTTCTTTTGTTTTGGGTAGGTTGAGCTGTATTATTTATTTGTTTTGAGGTTCAGTTTTTTGGTGCATCCAGTGAAGTGGAGCTATATGTTTGGTTCAAGCTCTCAAGTAATACTATGATGTACTGTAATCATTTCATAGACATTAAAATTTATATGTTTAGAAGTTAAAGAAGTTCGTATATTTTGCTTATTTGAACTGAGAATAATCATTGATAGTATGATTGTCATAAACACTGTATCTGACTTGTTTATTGAGAAAGAAAGGAATTGAAGAATCTTTTTTCTATTCTTCAAAGTAAAAATAAAGAAAAATATATTGTTAACATCAATCCAACTTGCGCTGTTGCGCACATGATTGTTATATGTGGAGAATCCAAATGTCTCTATTTTTTGTTCTCATTATACATCTCGATATATATTTTTAATGAGATTATGCATCTATGTTTAGAACGACAATAACTTAAATTGAAAACTTAAATTGAAAACTTAAATTTAAAACATAAATGTGAAAATAAAAATCATTAAATATGATCTATATCATTTTCCCTATTCACACATAAAAGATTATGGTATTTTGATTTTGTTTTTATTAGTATCAAGAGCTTGTAAAAATATACTATTGTGAATAAATTATAAACGTTGATTTTTTTCAACTTATTTTTTGAAAATCTTGATAGAAGCTACTAAGTGTTGATTTTTTTTTTCAACTTGTTCATTCATATAAAATAAAAAACTAAAAGTGATATTTTTTTTATGTATGTAGATAAAATAATATAGATCACTTTAACATATCAGTTTTAAAATATTTACAAGTAAAAGTATAATGAAAGTACAAAAAAAGAAGAGATTTAAACTCTAAAGTTAAAACTATTTTCACACTTAATTGAGGTTAACAAGTCAATTACATGAACCAAAACATCATAACTAAATAACCAGAGCATTAGACATAACTTTGGATTTGCTTGGGCCTGGAAAGACAACTGAAGATTGAGAGGGTAACCAAGTACAAAATTGTCATTATTTCTTCGGTAAAAAAAAATACAGAATTATAATTATCAATTTATTAAATTTGCATAAACTCTTACGAATAAACAATTCTCAGAGAGTACTTGATATATTTATTTATTAAGTTCACATATAATTCTATTACGACAATAAATCATATATAATTCCCTTACAGAATAAATCAAGCATATATGAAGAGTTAAAATGAATTTCTCGCGCATTTGTTGTTTAGCAAAAGAGTTTGAAAATAAGTGAGAGTGGCTGTTACGAGGCAACTTGAAATCAGCAGTCAAAAGATTCAGTTCTAATTAAATTAGTTTTCTCCCATATCTCAATGTTAAAAAAAAAATGTAGAAAGTTAGAACCATTATTTGTATTTATTATTATTATTATTTCCGTAAAAAAAATTTAAAGTGTAATCTTAAATATAGATTGAAAAAATGACTCTTTTATGATTCATCACGGATGTCTCATTTATTCTCACCAAAAGCTGGTGAAATGCTTTTTGTTGCTTCAGTTTGAAATTAATAATGTGGCCATTCTTTTTGGAGACGATACTAGTTAGGGATAAAAAAAATAGCAAAATGTCAACAGGAAATACGAAATGATGAAAGCGTGATTGTTATATTTTTAAAGTTGAGGCTAATTTTGCACTTAATTAAGCTTCAGACGTCAATTGCATGATTCAACATAATTTTCGGATTTTTCATGGGCCTGGAAAGACAAGGCCCAATTATCATCGGGTTGTAGGCCCAATAAATTAATGCGTCCCAATACGAACATTGCAACCAGCTTGCCTCTGTGAGCCATTTATAAATGGTGTTGGCGTAAGAAAACAGTGCCTCAGATCAAAGAAGAGGAACCGAGAGAAAATTTATCTATTCAAGAGCCGCATCCCCAAAAAAAAAAAAATCATGACATTTTTTGTTAAATTCGACCAACATCAGATACTGTTATTTCAGTAGACAATTAGATCCCTCGATTGAACATTCACTTGACAGGAGTTGACGATTGCTAAAACAAAATTTTGAATTTAAGATTTAAGATTTGACGGTTCCGATGCAATCTATATTTATACTACAATTGTATCACATGTATAAAAAATAACGAGATCTTCAAATATTGCCATTCATTAGGTAATTTCAAATTTTCAAAAATATATATGTAATAATGAATGTTAAATGATAATTTAATTGTATAAAATATCATAAGATTAGTATGTAAAAATCAAGATCAAGATTATTTGAAAATTTTGGATTCTTTTACCTGATTTAAAAATAATAAATCACTTAAAAAAATTAGCCATCATGCCTAGATAGTAGATATAGTCTCTTAATTCTAACTACAGAGTGAAGAGTCTTTGTTGTCTTACTTTGACCGTCAAAAGAGTTTTTGTGTTGCACTGTTGCTACTTGCTAGCTGAATTTGTAACAGTTAATTAGTACAACATCTTTGTTTACCAATATTAATTGAACTAGTGAAATAACATAGCAGCCCAGGGGCTCTGACTTTGGACTGATTAGGGCTCTGATTTTGTACTGATTGGTCCAGCTTGATTGAAACTGTTAAAGATTACTGGTGCAAAAATAATAAGAAAGACCTTTTCTTTTATACAAGCATCATGAAAATGATAGATGAGTTGACTATAGGCTGCTAAATTCCTTCTCAGAGAACAATAAATAAAGTTTGTTTTACTTATGTATATGATTAAGACCATAACTAATGAATTAGACTTAGTCCAATTTCTCAGTGGCCCTCTCAGGTCATATACGTTGATTATTGGCATTGATCAGACATATGTACAGTGTTGAGTAGAACTACAAAATTGCTCGAGCTCGCAACTCGCTCGTTAATAGCTTGCTTTAACTCACTTATTTACAACTCGAGTTGGCTGACTAGTTTAATAAATGAGCTGAGTTTGAGCATAGCCCAACTCGCTCATTTATAACTCAAGTTACATAACTGGATATGATGGTTCAAAACTTTAGATGATGATTTTGACAAGATGAAGTTGTTGGATACTAAGTTGTTGTTTGTTTGTTGAATTGTTTTTGTTAAGTTCCTGCATGAAAAATTGCTGGTGCTTTTATACTAAGTTGTTGTATAAAAATTGTTGTTTGCTTTGAGTTGACCTATTATCTATGTGTTAGATTGTTTGTATTTAGATAAATTATTACTAGGCCATTTCAATTGTTTGTATATAGATAAACACATATTAGTGTATAACAATACCTAAGAACTTGACTGGTTAAATAAGTTATAAGCGAATTGTGAGTCAACTCAAGTTGATAATGATGAGCTGAATTCGAGTTGACTCTACAGCTTGTTATTATCATCCTAACTCGAGTTGACTCGCTCGTTTATTAAATGAGCTGAGTATGAGTTGGAGGTAACTCGCTCAAACACGACTCATTTACAGCCCTAAGTAGAACCAGTATGTTCTTAAGTTCATCAAGCCGTTTGATGGGCTTACCTTTAATATTTATTACATTGATTTCAAACCGATCTACTTTATATGTAAAATTTATAATTTTTCAAATTAATTTAGTACAATCTTAAGAAATAAGAAAAAGTTTATACTAAATTAATTCAAGATTATAAAATTTGTATATAAATGTATAGCATGTGAAGTATATCAATATGAATAGCTTGAATTCATCATTTAAAGTCAATTTAATAGGTTTTAAATTAAGCTCGTGAATAAAACTCAGTGAGCTTAAGAATACCCTAGCTCTACTTCAATTTTTTTTGCATGTGAAGTATATCGATATGAATCAGTGTTTTAAATAGCGGCGCTATAGCGTTTTCCGATCAAAAAAGCTATGATGCTATGCCCAAATAAACTCAGTGTTTTATGACCAAAAAAGCTATGGCGCTATAGCGCCATTATTTGAGCATAGTGCAATTTTTTTAACCCGTACGCTATTTCGCAATAAACGCTATTTAAACCATTGATATGAATAGTTTGAATTCATCGTTTAAAGTCAATTTAATAGGTTTTAAATTAAGTTCGTGAATAAAACTCAGTGAGCTTAAGAATACCCTAGCTCTACTCCAATTTTTGTTTTTTGTTTTTTTTGATTCATGATAATTCTGTGGACAAGACGAATTCAAAAAACAAAAGAAGAATTCAACCTTTTTACCAAAAGTCTCCCTTTTCCTTTTCGTCGTCGGAGGGGAACTCTTCCATTATTTTAAAATGGTATTTATTTCCAAGTTCTAACCAATAAATATGGAACCTAGTAATTTGACCATTTCCTTGTGCGAAGGGCCCACACAGAGTAGGCTTTTGCCATTGGAGTGGGAGTCGACCTCGCTTTGTTTTAAGTGATATATGACTGGTTTGATTTCCACTTGCTCAAATTTTCAATCGTCCAAAAAAATGTTCAAGATCAGTCATTTTCTACTCCAAACCTAATTCAAAGTTCCCAACTGAGCTCTCATTAGTCAAGCACTTTTCTTTTCTTTTCCGTTGATCTGTTCCAAAAGGAATAAAATAATACAAAAGGAACAGTTTTAGGAAATGTAAGGTCAGGGGTAATCTAAAGCCAATCAAAAACTGGCTAAGCTATTCTATAATTTTAAAATATTAGTAATATATATTAAGATTTAATTAAATTATATATTTTTAGAATATTTTATATAGTGTAGCCTCTCTTATAAATAAACACGTGTACTTTAGTTTAGTGGTAAGAATTTATATAGTATTAGGAAGAACTTGGATTCAATTTCTACTGATCATAATTTTTATATTTTAATTTTTAGCCCCCACTCTCCAATCAAGATTTTCTAGTTCTGCTCCAATATAAAGTTCATGCAATTTGTGCAAATCTAATTGAAATTCTAATTAGGGCAACATGTGTTTTTTCTATTATGTAGTTACAAAACTTCTGCAACTATCATATGAAATCAAATGAAAAATAAGACCCTCATTTTTTCTAAAAAAAAAAAAAGAGAAAAAAAGATGTTCCGTATTTTCATAAATATATTATGAGTGACACTATGGTAATATGTATATAATAGATCGAATTGTGTTAGCATGATCTCCATAAAAATATTTATTTAGAGACCAATTTTATAACTTTTGAAAGGTCCAAAATTTAATATTAAATAATTTTCTATTTATCTAAAAAAATATAAAATTTGATTTCAAAGTACATATTCATACTGAGTTCATTTAACAATTCCAATTAGCTGTTTGAATTTTGAAAATATATATACATATTGATAGCACAGAAGATCCATAATATGCATATTACTAGTTTCACTCATATACTATTACCTTTGTGTTGATTTTCTTTTTTCCATATCGTACTTAAAAAAAAAATTAAGACGATTATCTGAATTTTTTTACGTAGTTAGTACTCTAATTATCCATTTCACATTCCAACATAAACAGAAAGACATTTTGGTTTTCTGATATCGTACTAATATTTAAACCACATTTTTTATATTTCCTTTCATTACTACTTAATTTAATTACGACACTTTATTTTATTATACCATCAAACACTAATAATTTAAAATCAAATTAGGTGATCAATCGATTTATTCCATTTGAACGTTACTTGTCAAGGGAAAGGTAAGCTATCCCGTGTTCGGAAGAATTTTGGTTCACTTGGATTTTGATTTCGACGTAGGTTAGGCAGAAATTCACATCCAAGTACCTGACGAGGGAATCTTTTATAACTAGTGGATCCGGATCATTCCTTTTAACTTTGCACGAATCTCAAGGCCCAATAATACTGCCCCCGCGCTAGCTCGAATCCCAAAGCAGATGAGAGCATCTCAAATCCTCTACAGTACCTGGTAGGATATGGATCCGTGGTGCCCATCCTCTGAGATATCTCAACTTTTGCGTGACCGACGTGTCCGGTGCCTATTCGGGGGAGATGTAGGGGGTCAGTATTATGTGTGCTTTGAGAGTCGTGTAGAACGTAGTTGACGGTTGAGATATATCAGAGGATACGAATTCTATGGATCCGCGGTTAAGGCAGTAGCGTGGAACGGCTGAATTCGTATCCTCTGAGATATATCAAACTTTGCGTGACTTTATGGAAAATTCCATCCGTTTAAATGCGTTCTGCACGAATCTCAAAGCAGAAATAATACTGACCCCTACATCACCCCCGAATAGGCACCGGACACGTCGGTCACGCAAAAATTGAGATATCTCAGAGGATACGCACTCGGCACAGCTCACATGACAGTTACTGTATCCTTTATGTCAGGTTCAATCCAACTTATTATGTAACGAGTGACTGATGATCAGTGATTCAGTTCTAGTTCTGCAGTGCCATAACTCGTTATATTATTTATTGTATTGTTAAGAGCCACATTGAATCTGACATATGACATGGAGCCCTTCTTCCGAGGCCAGCTTAGTTAGGGCCTTGGGGTTCCTAAAAAAACAGAGAAAAAGTTAGGGCCTTATGATTAACATTCGTTTATCTAGTTAGCCATTTAGCCTATAGACTGTATCTTATCTTAATGTAGTAATGCATTATGATTAACATAAAGATTAAAATTGCTAACGTTAATATTCTTACTGGTTTTGTAGGATAATTCCGGTTTTTTTTTTTAAATAAAATCAATTTTAATTATTTTAATAAAACAAGCACTATTGATTTGATTTTTATAAAAAAAGAAAGTCCAACGATCTTAGAGGTTTGGAGGGAGAATTTAAATTTTGTTATAAGAAATCTACATTGGTTATTTCTATTTATTCTTTTCTCTACTGAAGAAATCGGTGGAGCGATTTTTCATAAAAATCAATTCAATGATGCTTGTTCTATTAAAATAATTAAAACTAATTCTATTTCATAAAGAAAAATCGATATTCCCCCCATAATTTATATATTTTATTTTATAGGGTATTGTCAAAGAGAATAATATATGATAATTGACAGTAGCTAACATTATAGACGTAAATTTGTATTTTAATTTATGATTTTACTATTTATTTTTTCAGAACTTTCTATATAGTCCAGTCTCCTCAACAATAAATAAATGTTTATTTGTAATCTAGTGATTAGAACTTTATTTTGTAGTTAAAATGTCTTAAATTCAAATCACATCTCACCACATTTTAATTTTCAGTCTCATCTATCAAAATTTTCTACTTCTGCCCCTGATTATGTTGCCATAACGGTATTATTTGTACATACTATTTATTAAGACATGATTTTGAAACAGTCACTTCCGTATCATTAGTTAGTTTAAATTGTACTATTTTTTCAGTAAATATTTATTAAGCTGCTTTCGGTGGATTAATTTCCCCACACCACTTTTAAATTAATACATTTCACTAAAAGGAATGTCTAAATGCCGAGTACAAAGGTACAAAAGTGCTACTTAAAGTGGTGCAAAAATTTATTATCCAGTGGCTGATGTACTGGGTGGCATGATAGACCGAACTTTGTACTGTTCTACAGTTCTACTTGTACCTAATTTTTTTGTTAGGCAGATTTTACAAGTTGGAAAGGCCAACCTCCAGTATTGGATATGGAGCTCCCATGTGCAGAGGAAACCAGAAAAGCACCCGGAAAAATTACAAAATTACAATTGTTTATATATTTGTATTATGATTTATTTTTATCAAGTGAAACTTTATGACATGAGAATTTTCTTTTACATGATGTGACATAATTTGCTAAAAACGAAAAAAAAAACGTAAAATTTAGTCACACCGTGACCTGTCAACCCGTCCAGTACAATCGGATTTTGAATTGATCATTTTAAAAGTTGGATAAAAAGAGGAAAACAAAAAGAGAAACGTGGAAACAATTACATAAATATTGTAAAATGAAGTACTAGTGTTGATATTTTTTTGTCATTTTTTTATTTTTATAGGATTTGAAATTATCTATTAAAAATAATAAATATTAAAAATTTAAAATTGTGTAAAAACGTGGCATTACAATGTCCTACGACGTGTCAAGACTAACTTTTGAGGTATTTCATTTTAGATTCTCTATTTGCTTGCATGTTACCTACAATAACAATTTAATGCATACACGTCACTTGAACCTCTGAATTTCTTTATGTGAGATGCAGTAAATAAAGAATAGTCAAGAGTATAACTAGGGTATTCTTAAGTTGACCAATTTTTTTGGTAAATTCAAGTTTAAAATTCATCGAATCGGTCTCAAACGACGAATTTGAACCGTTGAAATCTGTCTACCTTACGAGTGATACGTCTACATGTAAATTTTTTTAATTTTCAAATTAATTTTGCATAGAGTTAAGTGATAAAAAAATTCAAAAAATGAATGCATTAAAATTAATTTATTAACACTCTAATTTTGACCGCTTGACTTTTTACTAAATTAATTCAAATGTTTAAAATTTTCATACGTAGATGCATCACTCGTAAGGTATGCGGATTTCAACGGTTCGGATTCATTATTTGAAGCCGATTTGATGAGTTTTAGACTTAAATTTACCAATAAACTTGGTGAACTTAAGAACAGCCTAATTCTACTCTTTGCTCGAATAGTCAAATCAAATATCTCTAAAAAAAAAGAAAAAAAAAAGAAGAAAATAATTAAAACCCAGTTTGCAAATTATTCCTCAATTAGCAAACTGAGTTTTATTCTCAAGTTGAAGTCTCCCGTGCTTTATTTTTAAGCTGCAAAATTCCAAATCACCGGGTTAGCCTCTCAATTTCAAACCATTTATAAAATAAGAAATTCCTAAGAAAAAAAAAATCAAACATGTTGGATATATCGAATTAATTAAACAGATAATGACCTCAGATAATATAATAATAGGATAAGTAACCCGAACCTGACCCACCGATCGAGTTACTATTTGGAATAATGATTGGCATCCCCACTTCTTGATAAGCTTACATATAATCATGATAAAAGAAATAATTAGATTTAGTGTCTAAGTCGCACTATTAAAAAAAAAATTTTAAGTGATATTTCTTGAAAAAAACATACTAATATCTGAGAGCAATTGTGTCGGTATAATGTATTGAGAATACTGTGAATTTTTTATTTACCTCTAGAGATTTTAATTAATATTATTCATATTTCAACTCTTGCAATCCCGTTTTTACTGCTCATGTAATTAGTCTCATGTTCACTCTAATTATATTATTGAAAATCTTAATTTAGATTAAGAATTATAAAGTCAAAATTCTCTTTGTTATTTCTTTTTTTACTGTATTATTTTTAAATAAGAGGAATACACATCTTTTCTTTTAAAATAAATGGTAATATTAATAAATATATCAGGTCATAAAATATAATTAATATATATATATATATATATATATATATATATATAGGAATATGCTAGCATGCTATGCGTAACATAGCTCCCCTCCGTGCAACGGCTCAATATTTAACTTTTCAAAATTCTAACGGTCGATCCGAACCGTTTATCTTGTTCTCCATATTAATATATGTTTGGAGACCAAATTTTACATTTTTTGGAATTTTTTTTATTATTTTTTTAGATTTATTGAAAATTGCTGTTTTTTTATGGTCCAAATTTGCTAAAAACAGTGATTTTCAATAAATCTAAAAAAATAGTAAAAATATTACAAAAAATGTAAAATTTGGTCTCTAAACACATATTAATATGGAGAACAAGATGAATGGTTCGGATCGACCGTTAGAATTTTAAAAAGTCAAATATTGAGCCGTTGCACGGAGGAGAGCTGTGTTACGCATAGCATGCTAGCATATTCCTATACATATGTATCCAAATAGGAAAGTATTGATGGGTACATGTCCGATTTTACAGTTAAGAATCAAAAGTATTTTGATTTTGTAATTCTTAATTAGAGGTAAACTAAATTTCTTTTTTTAATAATTTAACTAAAATTAATACGAAACTTATTACACAAGGGGTAAATAAGAAAGATATCCAAAATATAAGAGATGAATAAGATAAATTAAAGTTTCTAAGAGTAAATAAGAAACTGCACAAATTATGAAGAGTAAATAGAAAATTACTCCAAAAAATTAGTAACTATTATCTAAAATAATTTAAAAAAAATTGACTTGTTAAAATGAGATTTCCAGCTCTTGTCTCGAACAGTATTTGCTGATTTTACGTAAACATCTGACATCGAAACACATAACTCTATTACTATTTAATTACCATGACACCATGCAGGATTCGCGTTAGAAGGGAGAAAATGAAAAGCATCTCCTTCATCTATGGCAGTATTATATGGCCTAATATTATGGCGAACTGTGTTATCTTGATTTCATTCACAAGGGATATATGTTTTTATTTTAGAACTACAATAATATAAAATTTAAAATTTAAATGTCAAAATAAAATCATACGTAAATATGATCAATATCATTTTCTTTATGCACACATAAAAGATCATGATATTTGGATTTTGTGTTGATTAGTATTAAGAGCTTATAAAAATAAACTGACGTAGATAAATTTTGAACGTTGAATCTTCAACTTATTAATTCATATAAAATTAAATTAACATGCACATAGAGAAAATAATATATATTCTAACATGTAATTTTTAATTTTTTATTATTAGAAAATTAAAAAACATATGCATGTTGAACCTCCTCTTAAAATAAAAGAAATTATAACAGAAGTTGCATACAAATCATGCCTTAGTAAACTTTTAGTTTTTAACGACACACTTGCCATTACATTTGACAAATAATATAAAATAACTAAGTTTGGTTAACTACTGCTGTACTGCTACACAGATGACTACATAGAGAGGTGACATAAGATCCAAAGAGCATCAAATGGGAAAGATGATTAGGTTAGTTGTGTTGTGGTTTGTGATGCCATCAAGCTACCAACCTCCAACTACCTTCCCTCAATTAATTCTAGCCTCATCTGATGTGCCTTTTCAAATGTTTCCCAATCCAAACTAATGGCATTATTTGGAGCACAAGTGGGGCACCACACAAGGTATGAAGGTTGGCGCTTGGAAATGGACCCCTCATTGATTGAATGATTTGGGGAAGAGAATAGGTCACCTTACCTAAAAGTGTCACATTTTGGATTGTGTCTCCCCCACCATTTGTTTGCGTTATATTCGTCTTAGCTGTTTCTGTTATGTGCTTGCACTGGACACCATTATTTATTTTGTATTATTATTTTCTAATATTTTAATATGATTCTATATGAATCATTGAAAATTGAATTTAAAACTAATTCTGATAGCTATATGTCTAACACATACGATGTGTCTTGTCTCCATGTAAAACGTTGCATGTTTAATTTTACAATGTGTCTTGCCTCTATGTAAAACATCGCATATTTAATTAATTTTCGCAAAAATATCGCAAAAAGGTGGATATTGAGATCTACATAAGCCCTTTTTAAAAAAAAATAAAAATAAAAATTTACCATGCTGTTCATCATAATCAAATAACTTTTCAATACTATGATTACACTCTATAATGCATTAATGAGAGCATAACGGATCACACAATTAATGTTTATAAATATAATTTCTGTGAATGAAAACAATTTTAATAACATGATATGTTAACGAAAATACAAGACACAAAACAAGAGCGTAGAATAGCACTGGATACTTTCTAACTATTTTGACTCACAAATACTCTGTACAATTATTTTTTATTACAAGACAAATCATACAAGCATAATTTTGCAAGTATCTCTGATTAGAAAGCAAGTGTTCCCTCGTCATTAAGTAATTAGACAAATGTCAATTTATTTATAAATTATTTTTATTTAGTTGGCTCTTAATAGAAGCATGTTGACACTTACGGGTCATGTAACCCAATCTTTCTTATATATTAATTTTGAATAGAGCCACACTATTCACCTACAGTGAATTCTACAGTGCTAACCAATAGTGAGGCTGACGAACGGGTCCCACTTTTTCTTTTTTTCTCTTCTCCATCTTTCCAGCTCCTCCTGTTTTCTTTCTTTCAATCTCTTGAATTTTATTAACAACTGAATTGCAGACATTTTTTTAAGGTACATTCCAGTATCTTTTAAATATTATTTTTGAAAATTGAATCGCGGACATAATTATTCAAAATGTCTATTAACCGTTTTTTAATTATAACAATATTTGATTAATAATTAGAATGAAAACCATATATCATATACACATTACATTGAGTAGGGCTCAAATATAGACTTAAAATTTCTTTTGTGCCTTGAGAAATATATAAATGGCGAGTCGTAATTGATGGTGACCCGCCACACGGACAGTCTATATCTATTCTGCTAAAGTACGTACAGAGATCTATAAGAAGCCAAAACTGAGGCGAGAGATGAAATGAAACCACGTTACCATAGGAAGCAACGAAAAAAACGATTGGAAATGTAAAAGTTGTCATGACGACATGACCTACCTCTTAACTGATTCAGGCCCAACTGAAAATGTCATGTTCTCTTAAAAGCCACTTGACATCAACAAAGCACTTTCAAATGGGAACATCAAAAGTTAGGCATGCCATTCTCTGCCTAATGAAACACGGAGTTGGCATGATATATATATATAGTAAGACTTGGGTGCTACGGATAGCATAGAGGGCTACGGTGCTACGGCTCAATATTTGAGTTTTCAAAATCTTAACAGTTGATCCGAACCATTCATCTTGTTTTTCATATTAATATGTGTTTGGAGACCAAATTTTACGTTTTTTGAAATTTTTTTACTATTTTTTTAGCTAGGTAGAAAATCACTCAATTTAAAAAATTCTACACCATTCAGATATTTGATTTTCTACCTATCTAAAAAAATAGTAAAAATTTTTCAAAAAAAATGTAAAATTTGGTCTGCAAACACATATTAATATGGAGAACAAGATGAATGGTTCGGATCAACTGTTAAGATTTTGAAAACTCAAATATTGAGCCGTAGCACCGTAGTCCTCTATGCTATCTATTCATAGCATCCAAGCCCCTCTCTCTCTCTCTATATATATATGATTTTTCACCTTGTATATTTTAAAAAGAGAAATTATTTAATCTCTCAACACTCAAACTTATGTTTAATTTTTCAAGCCCACGCTTTCAGAAATTGATATGAGAGAATGTTATCAAAATTTTGTATTTATGTTTTTATATAATTTAGAGCAAAATATTATGGATGCAGTAAAATTGATCCTCATTTATAACATGAAAATTTTATATGATTGATTTTCATTTAAGTTTGACCTGCATAATTTGTAAATTTGGCTCCGCTCATGGTCACTGATCACGTCTCTTTTAGAAATCAATAATGCAACCATATATCTTTTATGGACAATAATTGCTTTAAGAGGAAAAAAACTTCTTTTTTTTTATCACAATGCATGCTAATTTTTTATTATCGTCTTTAAAAAAATAAAGATAAACATAATAACTATTGTTTTAAAAATATTTCATATTTATCAGGTTCATAGGTTAAACCTGCACACCTAGTAGGTTGGTCCCTTAGATTTAACATGCGAGAACAAATTAATACACTGTAGGTTGGTCTCGTAGGTTTAAACCTACGAGACCAACCTAAGGACATGGTAAATATAGCAAAAAAAATTCAAAAGAATGCATGTAGGACTGAATTAATTTACTTTAGTGCCATATTTAATACACTATGGTTCTGCGGACATGATAAATATAAAAAAAATTCAAAAAAAAATGATTATTTGTTTTTTTTTTTATAAAAATGGCAAAAAAAAAAAAAATCGGTAATACATGTTCGTCTGCAAAGAAATAAAAGCACCAAGGAAATTTTGAAACAGGTGGTAGTTGCCATTTACTTTTCAAAACAACGTACATATAATTTTTTTTTCAAATTATTGTTTCCCAATCAATAAGTCAATTCCTATAAAGTTTATATTTAATGACATGTATACGAGGCAATGACATATATACTTCAATTATTAGCGAATGGAATAATTCTTGTTCTATTCCATGCAGATGCTAACTCAAGCTAGCATATATGTGCTTATATATTGTGCTTGAATGCTTGTAATTGTTTCTATTTTTTAACAAGTTAAAACTATTTAATTGTTGTTGCAAATATAAAGGGAATCATGCATGACTATTAACATTTAAAAGATATAAATTCAAAAGTCAAGTTCAACTGAGGTTTATGGAAAAGAAAATTAAGGTCTTGAGCCTTTCTTTCACTCACAAAAGAAATAATTGTTGCAAATTTAATTCTTAGAAAGTTACAACTGTTGCAATAGTTTTTTTTTTTTTAATAGATGGTGCTTACCTCTACTGTCATAATTTCCTAACTTTGCCCCAAATTTCGAACAATTGTCTATATTTTTTTTTTTGAAATTATAAAATAATTCATACAACAATGTTTATTTCTCAAGAAAAAAAAATCAAACATTTTTTTATGTTCATTTGTAAGAATTACTTCACAGTTGATCATATTGTTCTCCTTATATATATCTTTAGAATTGAAAAAAAAATCATCTCCAAGGTTTTTAATAAAAATATTTTACAGATTTTTTTTCTCAATTTAAGTATCACATTTTTATTCAATAATTTTTTCCTCGAGATGAAGCTGAAAAATAATTTAAACATACCCAGCCAAAAGAAAAAAAAAAACTTGTAGTATTCATAAAATATCAGCGATGCAATGACTAGCCACAGAATGGAGCACATACTCGAAGGCCACAAAGGAACTGGACACGTTAATTAGTCGTTTTAGAAGGGATATAGCATTGAATTGGATAAGGTTATATGGAAGGTACCACAGAAGAATTGCTGATCGTGCTTGTTTTGATCATTAGTGGTTCATCCATCAACTAATACTTCATTGGAAAATGACATCCACCGTCCATACATTTTCTTCTAAATATTAATATTTTAGGTCCTCTACGCGTTTTAGAAAATATAAATATTTCAGCTCTCCAATCAAACTGTGATTACTGATAATAAAGTTAAAATTAAATAGAATGTTAATTAATTTTCTTATAAAAGTGACTATGTTTTATATAAGGAAAATATATCACCAATTTTTAATGCAATTTATTCCTTTCCATCTACTGAGAAATAAACTCACTAGAATATTATTTTGTTAATTAAATTAAGGTTATTACATTCTTCAATATTAAATTTTAGCCAAATGTAGAAACATATTTGGATGTGCGTTAGAATTGTCCAATATTTAAAGGAAAGTTCCAGCGAACATTCAACTTTTATAGACATCTGTTTGATACTTTTAAAGATCTCGTGTAAAATACAAAACTAAAATTACGGTGAAATTTTCATTTTTAAAATACAAAACTATGCAATGTTTTATTTTTAAAGTTTAAACAACAGATCTGAAGCATTTAATATGATCTCCCTATAAAAGTACTTAGAAGAAATTTACATTTTTTATAATTATTTTACTATTTTTTAGAGAGATTGAAAATCACTTGATCTAAAGATTATAGACCACTCAAAGCAGTAAGTTTCTACCTATCTAATAAAGTAAAATTGATTTACAACCATATTTTCAAAGAAGATCATGTTAAATAATTTAGATCAACTGTTTGAACTTTAAAAATAAAAATATTGATGCATGGTCAAGACTAATAATCTACATTATGCATAGTATCATTGCCTCGCCACGTGCTTTGTGTTCTTATGTTCACCAAATTCTTAGGGTGTTCTTGCGTTCACCAAGTCTTTTGTTAGTTTAACTTCAAAATCTATCATATTAGCTTCAAACGATGAATTCAAACTACTAAAACTGATCTACTTGACAAGCAATGTGTATACATGTCAAATTTATATAATTTTGAATTAGTTTAATATAAAGTCAAGTGGTAAAAAATATTAAAAAATTATTAAAATTAACTTATAATTTTTTTTACCACTTGAATTTGTGCTAAATTAAGTCCTAAATTTATAAATTTGACATTTAAACACATTATTTATAAAGTAGATTGGTATCAACAGTTTAATTAGTTCTTTGAAATCATTTTGATAGGTTTCGAAATTAATTATTAAGCACACTAAAAAATTTGATGAGCTTAGAAATATTCTAATCCTAATTGAATTTTATTATCACAACTTGTTACCAACTACTTAATTAGATTTTTAATGTCTAACATAGATGGCTAATAAAGTCAGATAATCATTGGTGCACTAAATAAATTTCTTGCACAGTAAAGCACCATAGACAACCAAGTTGAAAAATATAGTGCTTTGTCTAGATAATAGTTCTAAAAGTCGCTTCTGTCATAATCATATCCTAAACATGATTTTACCTGTCTACTTCTTTATAGTGTAATCTGGAAAATGTCAATTTTAAAACAGAATAAACAGATAGTCTCATCGAACCACTCAAGAGGTAAACGACTTTTTAACCGTCTTTCTTCCCAATTGCATTAGGACAAAATTTGGCGCCGTGAAAAATAATTAATAAATAATGATAATAAATAAATAATGTTGTTCATATGTTTGACAATGAAATATGTTATCCAGTCGTCAAATAATTATTGAATATGATATGCTTGGTAATTTTTATAGAGTGAGTTTATGGTACTATGCATATTACGATTTGTTACCGTGCTACGGCTCTATATTTGAGTTTTCAAATCCTAACAGTCGATCCGAACCGTTCATCTTGTTCTCCATATTAATATGTGTTTGGAGACCAAATTTTATATTTTTTGAAATTTTTTTACTATTTTTTTAGATTTATTGAAAATCACTGTTTTTGGATGGTCCAGAATTTTCAGATCAAGTGATTTTCTAAATATCTAAAAAAATAGTAAATAATTTTCAAAAAATGTAAAATTTGGTCTCCAAACATATGGAGAACAAGATGAATGGTTCGGATCAACCATTAGGATTTGAAAACTCGAATATAGAGCCGTAGCACAGTAACAACCCGTGATATACATAGTACCATAGACTCACTCATTTTTATATATATTGAAATTTAATTTTTTTATTTTAAATGTTTATATAGTCCAATCCTTTTTATAGAATATTAAATGACGTATAAAGTTTAGTGGTTAGAATTCTTTTTTTTTTTTAGAATTGACAGTGAATTATTGCCAATATAAATATCTATAAGAAAAAAGTTTATTTACAGGAACTTAAATGCTAAAAGATAGCATATCGTAATCAAACTAAGTATATCAACTTGCAAAAATTGCTGCTAATCCGCTAATATGTATAGAAAAGAGTCCCATGATTAGTCATATATCTCATTATACTTTTTTTTTTTTTTTGGAGAATTGTCCGTAGGCTCCACACACACTATTGCCTGTTCTTGATAGAGATCAAACCCACTCTCTCACGACAGAAGTGGGGTGTCTTACTAAACTGCTATAAGCAGCAGTGACACTATCAGCTGTGACCACAAAAATATGGCAAGTGTTGTATCATTGGTTAACATGTGCATTGGTTTTTGTTTGTTTGAAAAGGAATTTCACTTTCTTTTTTTGTTGTTTAAATTTTGAGTTCAATTTTTTTTAAGTTTGTCCTTTCAGTTAAATAATCACACTTTGACAAGGGCGAATCTAAGACTTAACTAAAAATATCCAAGCCACTGCTATGATTTTAAAATTTAAATATGTACATAGAAATTTAATTAAATTTTTGTTTGTTTAAAGTTTGTTTATAGTTTAACCTCCCTCGTAAAATGACAAATGTGTTATTGTAATCTAGTGGCAAGAGTTATATTTGATGTTTGTAAGATCTTGAGCTCAATTTTTAATGGTCATAATTATGAAAATATTATGTATTTTATAATTTAGCTTTTCTATTCAAATTTTCTAATTTTGCCCCTACACTTCAAGAGATAAAGTCTAATTGTAGAGGAAACCTTGATTATAATTTTATATATAATTTAAAGATTAGGTTCAAATGCCTCATGTATTTTACGCAATGTTCTAAATAGCACGCTATAGCGTTTTTCTCCCAAATAAACTATAGCGCTATGTTCAAATAGTGCCGCTATTTCGCACTATAGTGCCGCTATTTGGGTATAGCGCAATTTTTTTAACCTGGCCGCTATTACACAATAAACGCTATTTAAATCATTGATTTTATGTCTTAAATGTGGCTCACATTTTAATCTCCATTTTAAAGTTCAAACAATCAATCCAAATGCTCGACATGATCCTTATTAAAATGTGTCTGTCCAAATTTTATATATTTTGAAAAAAAAAATATTTTTTTAGATAGATACAAAAAAAAACTATTTAAAAAAAGACTAGGATCTTTGCTTCAATAAATAATTGTAGCTCAGATTAGCAATATAACGTCAATAAAATTGCTTGAGAAAATGAAAAAGAAAGAAAAATAAAACATAGAGAAGAAGATAAACCTAACAAATAGATTCACTATACAGGTAAACCTACCTACATTCTTTGGTTCCTCATGCTTCCCTTATTAATATCTAGCTAGGAAGGTGATGCCTAATAAAAAAGGTAAGTACCTATAAACCCATAAAACCTACCAAAGCGTGTGTATAGTACTCTCAATTGTGTCGACCAACTTGCCTACCTACACTTAATTATGTACCTTTTGGTTCTTTTTTCCAATTAATTCTCGTACAAATTAAGGCGGAGTGCCGCTTTTACAACTGTTTTCAATATTCAATTAATCAATTAATCATGCCGTGTCAAACGGGAAATTAACATACGTAATAGGCATTCATTTGTATTTTAGGGCTCGCTTATATAGTCATATTCGACTTGAATTAAGCGTTAATTCAACTTGTTAAACAATTTTTTTTACTAGATAATTTGAATTTAAAATTATTTGAGTGATTCATTTGAGCCTGCCTTGAACATAGCTCGAAATACAATTTTTCACTCAATTTCAAATATCTAACAAGTAATAAAGCACAGAATGTTCATTTTATAGTTTTAAAGTTTTATTATTAGATCATCATAACATTAGTACTTAAATAATTTTTACGTAATAAATAATGACAATTAATTATATATTCTGCGCTTTGTTGACTTAAAAATAACATAAAAATAAGTACAAAACTCGTGTAGAGTTTTGAGCTAAACTTAATTTCGAATCAGTCATGATTCAATAGCTCGATAGATTTTCAACTAAAATTTGTTTCTACTTTACTTATAAACAAATCCAAACAAAAATTGAAATCAGTTCGTTCCAGTTCAACCCATTTGCAGCCTACTTCCTTCGGACTCGTGAGTCGTGATCATAGGCTAGATAGGTGCAATTGATTAATGCCATGTGAATCTATCATCACAATACACGGTACCATACTAGCACTTTCTTCTCAAACTATCTTTCGTTTTTGAATTAAAAAAACCGAATTTCTTTAGTCACCGTTTTTTAAAAAATAGACGGAATTAACATAGATTTGAAAAGAAAAAAAAAATCAATATAGATAATATTTGTGCACCGCCTAAATTTTTTTATAATGTATGCATGTTACAAGATTGTCCTTTAGATGTTATGAAATTTGGGCTAGTGCAGAGGCAGCATTAGTGGGCTTTGAGATTCGTGCTAATTTAAAAGTAACGGTCCGGATCCACTAATTGTAAAAGATTCCCCTTTCAGGAAATGGAGATGATGTGATTCCATATAATATAATATAGGTAGTCTGACAAAGTTAGAATGATCCTAAGTTCCTAACCCAACAGAGAGCTCTTTTGAACTGAATCAGAATGTACTTTCTGGCAGATCAAGATTCAAGCATGGTGCAAGGAGAATTGGAGATCTCCGGTATGGTCTTGTACTCTGTCTAACTGGAGAGGACCCCACTACCCACACATAACATTATAACAAACAACACACTCACTTTTTAAGTTAGGCTACTCCAAGTCTCCAATACTCCATACTCGTAACTTTGCAAGGAATTCAAGTAGAATCCTGATCTTATCTGGGCCTTTCGTCTCAGATTAGGATGTCTAAATCAGATATTTTTTCACAAGTTTGGATAGTGTTGGCAAGGTATATATAGAACAGTTGTTCGGTAAGATCTAACAGTCAGATTTGCTGCCACCGGCCACAATTATACTACCAGCTGATGCAATTTTCCTACTCGTCTCTCTAATCTAATGATTTATATACTGGTCATAGAGATAGAGGCAGGATTTTAATATATGAGGATCAATATGCACATAAAAATTTCTAGTAAATATAAATATAACTATTTTAATTAATGGGGGTTAATATACACATTAAAATTTTAATCTATGAGAGTTAAATTTAGCATATATATAATAAGTTTATTTATAATAGAGGAGGGATCGGATTACACCACTATTTTGGTGACATGGTGTGACAATGTCCATTTTTGAAATTTCAAAATCCAAATAGTCGATCCAAACCGTTCAATATGATGAATATATTAAGAGTAACTTGGAAATCAAATTTTACATTTTTCTGAATTTTTTTACTATTTATTAAGTATTTAACAAAATCGCTATATTCAGACTGTTGAATTTTTGAACCCCTCTAAATAAATCAAAAAAAAATTCAGAAAAATGTAAAATTTGATTTGTAAGCACATTTTAACATATCCATCAAGTTGAACGGTTTGGATCGACTGTTTGGACTTTGAAAATAGACGGTGTCATTCCATGTCACCAAAAAATGGTGTCATTTGATCCCTCCTCTGTATAATATAATATTATAATATAATATATAGTAAAGTTAAACGAGTTTTTAGATTAAATTGGAGTCAATTTACTCCATTTAATCATTTTAAAAAAAGACTCCATTTAAAGAGTTTCTAACGTACATACAATATATTATATTTAATATTATAATCTATAGTACTAAAGAGTTTTTAGCAAATGTAAATCCTTCTCTGGTTGGTCACTTTTTTATTTGTACGGATTTTATTAGGTTATGACCGGAATGAAAAATTTTAAAATTCAGTTTAATTTAATATAAAAAATAATAAAAAATATTAAAGGGTTTTGGACAAGACATTATTCAAAGTCTAGTCTAAACAGTTTAATAGATATTAAAATTCGTTCGGATAATTTAGATTCACAGGGTATGTAAACTTATTAAATTCTAAATTATTCGCAGAAACTGCTGACTTGGTATACAATATATTTGTCCAAAACCAAAAGCCTATGGACAACATCCAATTCCAAAACTTTTATGATGGATATAAAGAATATAAAATGTTAATTTATCAGTATTTAATATTACAAAAGTGAGTCTCAATCCGAACTGTCTGATCCAATATCCATTTTCCATAGGTTTTGGATCAGCAAATTATTCCAAACTGCTGGAGAACAGAGGAACTCCAACGACCTTGGCCTCACATGTCACAAACCAATCTCTCTATCTCCAATTTTCAACTTTATATTTGATCAAATGATTGTTACCCATTATAGAATAATTACCCCAAACACCCCACATGCCTTCATCCAAACAAACCCATCTCTCACATGCCAAAAAGGTATCATGGACCCAAATCAAATTATGCCATTGCACTTGCAGTTGCACAACCACTGTCAGATGCCAGACATGTAAGTTCCTCAGCTAGATAGCTACAGATTACATATATTTTTATAAGGGATGAGATCTTTATGAATATGATATTTCACAAATTTGTTTATAGGATTTCACACTCATGAAATGTGTAAGGATGATTGTTTGCCTATATTGCGCTAATGATTTTTTTTTTTTTTAATTTTATGAAATGTGATGCTTATATCTTCTAACTACTATTACAGATGACTAATGTTGTGCATATACTCAGCAATCCTAGTTTTCTAATTTTAAAATAAAAATGACATGTACTCAAATATAATATGTGATTTAAATAACACATACTCAATTAAAAAAGCAGCAGCTAAGTTAATAGGTCCGTTTCTGCTCAATAATTTAAATAGCATATTCTTTTGGTTCGACATAATATTGACAAATAGACGAAGACAATTTATTTTACATAAGGTATAAATTTATATTAAAAATGACTATTTTATTTCTTTTTTTGATACTTTTATTTTAAATTTATTGTTCTTATATTACAAAAATTCTGAGTAAAACTATTGTGTTCTTAAGTTCACTAAGCCTCTATGTGAACTTAACTTTAAAATCTATCGAATTGTCTTCAAATGACGGATCCAAATCATTGAAATCCATATATCCGGATGTGTTTACATGCAAAAATTTTGAATTTTTTTAATTAATTTTGTATAGAGTCGAGTGGTAAAAAAATGTTCAAAAAATAAATGCATGAAAATTAATATATAAGCCTTCTAATTTTGACTGCTAAACTTTACAATTAATTAATTCAAAACTTTTTTTTCTTTTTTTTCATGTAGACACATCACTCGTAAGATAAATGAATTTCAACGATTTGAATTCATTGGTGAAAGTCAATTTGATAGATTTTAGAGTTGAGTTCATAAAGATGCTTGTGAACTTAAGAACCCCAGTTCTAGAGTGGAAAAAACGTTCCGTGTCGTGACTAACGCGCCATGACTTTGGTCTCATGCCGTGTCCAAACATAACTAGTCATGTTTCTCACGTTTAATTTTTTTTTCATAATTTAAGTTAATTTCTTGAAGATTCACTATTTGATTAAGACCTAACGGTCCCAATTACACGTGACTCACGTGATTACGTGCCGTGCTGTGCTATGACCGGATTTTTCGCATGCTGTGCAGTGACCAAAATGTCAAGAATGATCACAGCACGCGACACGCTAATCACAGCACATAACAGTAACATGTGCCATGCCATAGCCGTACCATTCCATGACGGAACTGGCTCTGCCGTGCCATTTTTCCCACACTACCGAGTTCTACTCAAAATTTCTGGTCATATTACAATATTTAACGAAGCGTTGCTACGAATTAAATTGAAAATTAAGATATTTAAGCTAAATTTATATTACAATAGTTTAACACATCGTTAAAAGTTAATGGACAGTATGATATGATGAGTTTGAGAGAGTCAACAACATGCATGGGAAAATAATAATATGGTTGGAGCGAATGTTTTTTTCCCCACAATTTTGTGAATGATTGAGATGGAGGATGGAAAATTGTCCCAACTTCCAACCCATGACAACGAAATGGTTTTACCGAACGGGTTTGAAATTAAATTTACTAATAATTGATCTTAAAATCCCACCAATTTCTTTAAATTTGATAAATAATAATCTCATCGCCAATAATTGAAGTAGTTCTAAGTTCAAAGATTTCTAGTTCTTCCATACAGGATTAAAAAGAAGAAGAAAAGTACGAAATAAGACCACTAAAAATTGTAAAATATAAACTATAAATCCTGTTTGGATGCTATGTGGGAACGGGAATGAGCTTGAATTTGGATTCAATTTAAATGGCCAAAACCTGTACGCGTGAAAAAAAATAATTTAATCTGAGTAAATTTTTTTTTCCAGAGATACGGGGGTAACCAAACAGGCCTTAACTGTGTAGAAGACAGAATACTTAAAAAAGCAAAGAAATGCACAGTTTATGTTCCAATAATAAAAAAGCACCGACGGTACCAAACGCCGAACCAGCCAAATTTGTGGTACAATAAGAACAAAAGACACAAAATTGAAAGCAAATCCATATTTGTTGCTACTCTGAACTCAGGATCATGAGATTTTGACTCTTATTGTTTGCTCATAAACAAATTGAAGCAGAGTAAAATTGTTAACATAAATAACAAAAAAAAATAAGTGAGAGAAAAATTAGTGCAACAAAAGAACTTGACATAGCACCTTTCTTTCTTGGCTTTTTTCTTAACAACCTAATCATACTTGTACTTACAAATTTTGGCAGTGTTTTCAGTAATCCCAGGAACAGCTCAACCCAAAGAGGGGACCATAGCTAACTAATTAATCCTGTTTCGGACCAAAATACCGACAACTTAAATTTGAAACTTACAGAAAGATTTAACAGTTACTCCTCTGAAAATTTCTCTTGATTAATATATAAATAAAATGATTAAGTTACAATCTACAAGTATTGCCCTTCTTCTAAAGGTCTGTAATATCTAAGGCCTTGGAGGTCGGGATTCGCTTGGCAGCTACATTTTTCACCGCTGCGAAATCCTAGATGATAACAAAGGCAAATCACTCTGTTGTGGTTCGGGTTTGAAGTCGGCGTAATAGCCTCTGACCCGATAAGCGGTGTCACAACCTCTGACGAAGAACCCGATGTCTTTGAAGTGGGATTTGGAGGGCATATCGAGAGGTCTAGATTTAGATCAGGCAGCCAAGGTTCGTCAGATGTGGTCCCGCTGCTGCTGTGCTGGTCCTCTGCTTGGCTCAGCACAGGTGGCGCCTCATAAATTGTCTCTTGATCGGGATTTTTAGGCGTGCTGAATTGGCTCCCATTGATTGGCCGGTGAGTTTGTGGATCCATGCCACGACTTATGAGTTTTCTTTTGATGTGAGTGTTCCAGTGATTTTTAATTTCATTGTCAGTTCGGCCAGGTAGCTGACCCGCAATTAGAGACCATCTGTTGAAATTAAAAAAAATAGAAAGTGTTTAGAAATTTGATAATTTTGAGGATGCAAAACATAGCTAATTGCTTTGTCAGATTACATAAATGGTCCATCAGTTGATTTGTAAATTCGATGGTTAATGCACTAATATTGTAATACATACAAAAAGAACCTATCCTTATTGAAAATTGACTTGTAACTTATATGATGTTAAGTTACAGGAAAGAAACACTACATGGATGTTTTTAAAATAGGTCCAAAAAGTACTATTCCAAAAAAAACCTTTTTTTTTTTTTTTTGTAACTATATGCCCAATTGCTCATGATTTAACTTTGAAGAGAATGATTCTAGTAGTTCCATACAAATGCAAGGTGCTGTGTGTGTTGGAAAAGGAGGGGGGACATACTTGTTGCCAAGCAAGCTATGAAGCTTGATTATAAGCTCATCTTCTTCATCTGTGAAATTGCCGCGCTTTAAATCAGGTCGAAGATAGTTCATCCACCTCAGCCTACAACTCTTTCCACACCTCAAAAGCCCTAATTGATCCAATAAAATAGAAAAGAAAAGGTAACATCAGTCCCAATTCCAACAAATGATGATCAAAATTTCACATCAAATTCTAATGTTAAATCGAAATGTTCAAGTTAAACTGCGACAGCTGAAAATCGAATTTCAGTGGTCAAATCCAATTGTGGAGACTCTTTTACCTGCTGCTTTAGGTAGAGAGCGCCAGCAGCCCTCGCCATGGGCCTTGATATAAGCTATGAGTCGCTGATCCTCTTCCTTTGTCCATGCGCCTTTGTTCGTGTGCGCTTTCTCGCAACAAGGCGACCTGCCCATGGCTGCCGTGAGAGAGAAATAGAGAGAAGAGAGAGAGAGAGAAGGGCGGAGAGAAAGAGAAGCTTGTGATTAAATGACTTGAGGGGAGTTAACAGACATATATACGTGGGGGTTGAGAGAGAGAGAGAAGGGGGAGAGATTTTCTATTTTTTTTTTCTTTTTTAATTTTTTTTTATTGATTATTTATTGAGAGAGCGAGAGTTAGAGAGAGAGAGAGAGAGATTGTTGACTCGATCCACTTTAGGCTAAATTGACCGAGTTGGTACGAGTGGGTAGCGGTTGCAAAAAATAGGGATGGATTTTATGTTTTATGTTTTAATTTTTTAATCTAAACTAATTTAATTCGGTCCTCCAACAAATCAGCTGCCACTAATTTCTTGTTAGCCTGTAGATTAGTCGCTGTTGTTTAGTTGGCTCCGGGTTTGTAGTTGCAGTTTTTGAATTTCGTTTATTTTAGGTATTAGTAATTGAATATTTACTTAATTGAACTATAGAGATATTAAGAAAAAAAATGTTTTTTATAGTTGGTGGTGATGCTATTAGAAGAAATTATGTTTTAGTGTTATAGAAATTGTGTTCGGTTTAACTCGATTCAAAATATTTGTAGAATTCATTTTTTTTAAAATAAAATTCAGCTAAATCCAGCAAGTCAACTCGTCAGCTCGCGATCTAGCTTGAGCTGGCTTGTCACGATTTTAAGCTGAGGTTTTAACTTAGATGTCCTAGGTCCAACTCGCTCTGCTGTAGTTCGGTCCAAAATTAAAAAAGTTGAACTATAACTTAGCTCGGACCGAGCCAGCTCGTTGACACCCCTATTAAAAACATATATATTCGGGTCTGTTTCAAGTTTCAAACCTGATTTACTTGTTTATAATGTTTTTTTTTAATCTAATAGATTGCATATATCTTTCTCCAAATAATTAGTAGGAATATATTTAGTTGAATGGAAGGGTTTTCTCAGTTAGATGATTGGATTATTCGGAGATGGCCTAAACTTTGAGTTCAATCATTTTATGAATGTTCAGAGTACGGTGTATATCAAACAAAAAATTTGACAACATTCGAAAGTAAATATTTCCTTTGAAAATTCTAAAAAAAAAAAAAAAAATCTAAAAGGAGGATGGCAAGGAGATTCGTTTTGTCATTTATCTGGTCTTATTGAATCGATTAATTATCTTTTTGTTACTTATTACGTTACACAAGTAATATGGTAATAAATTGCTAGTTTAACAGATTCTCTTTTACTTATATTTTTGTTACTTATTAAAATATATTAGTTATGAGGAGGGTTCCAATATCTCATGCCTCATATTTTAATTTATATCTTTACTTTTAAAGTTCAAATTGTCGATTTGAACTGTTCAACATGATATCTATACTAAAATGCATTTGAGGATGAAATTTTATAAATTTTAGAGAAATTTTACTATTTTTTTAGATAGGTAGAAAATTATTGTTTTTGAACGGTACAAAAACAGTGATTTCGTATCTATATTAAAAATTAGTAAAAAAAATTCAAAAATTACAAAATTTCATCCCTAACTATATTTTAGTTTGAATATCATGTTGAGTGGTTCGGATTAGCAATTTAAATTTTTAAAATATAGATATAAAATATGAGGTACAATCAATACACGAGGTATTGAAACTCTCGTTATTTATTGAGTTAATTACAGTAGTAGTAATTTGAACGAATTGTCAAGAACGTAGTATTTTATTATTGAGTGATGCTTCTATGGACCAAAGGATCTATTTGTAAACTGAACATATTTTTATTTTCAAAGTTCAAACAGTCGATCTGAACCGTTCATCTTGTTCTCCATATTAACATGTGCTTGGAGACCAAATTTTACATTTTTTGGAATTTTTTACTATTTATTAAGATGGGTACAAAATTCAATGGTCTGAATTTGATATTTTTTGTACCCATCTTAATAAATAGTAAAAAAATTCAGAAAAATATAAAATTTGGTCTCCAAGCACATATTAATATGGAGAACAAGATGAACGGTTCGGATTGACTGTTTGAACTTTGAAAATAAAAATATGTTCAGTTTACAAATAGATCCTTTGGTCCAGAGAAGCATTTGCCTTTATTATTTTATGTGTGCAAGGGGGTATGTGTTAAAAACTTAAAATAAAGGAGATGATTCACTTTTTAAGTTGACTTTATTTTCGCCGTAGGGTGTTAAAAGTTTGTTGGTGCAAGTACCGGGCAGAGGAGATAGGTCAGATAGCAATTGGAACAAGATTTAGGTGAAAAGCAATGCCTACAAGAATAGGTTTTATGATGGTTATTAAATAGATTTGTTTCCTTTGTTTGCTGGATTAATATAGCTAGTCTGTGAGGCTTTAATATTGATGTGCTTAGGAGTTAGTCAGTTAGGAACATGTTTGTATTTTTGTTATGTTACTTTCTGATAGTTGTTTTTGGTTATGTAATAGTTGTAAAAGAAACTTTATTAGATATCAAAAGTTTAATATCTAACAACAACACTTTAGTTTCAATTAAATTGATGGATTCTTGTCTTTGTAGGGTTTTACTAAAGTGAAAATTTTATTTTATTAATGGCTCAATTTGCGTCTTGGTACTCTATTTTGGTACTAAAAATATTAAAGTATTTGAGGCTCAATATTTCATCTCAAGTAGGAATTTTTTTTATAAACCATAATTATAGTTTTTTTTTATGGAACCAACATGATGATTTTTTAATTTTTACAAAAATCATAAGAACTGAAATGTTATTTCGGTCCTCTTTTTTTTAGAACTGAGAGAAAAATATATGTTGAAAAATTGTAAAAATACCTGGGACTGAATTGTCTTCGGTCAAAAAAAAAATTAGGACCAAAATAACATTTCAATTCTTATAGTTTTTGTAAAAAAAAAAGTAAACATATTGGTTTTATAGAATCTTTTTTCTAATTATGGTTTATAAAAAAAGTTCCTCAAGTAGGCTCAATATTGAATTATTTAAATTTATCTTATTTAGTGCTGAATTTTCATCCCAATTTGCCTATTATTACTGGAAATTCAGGTTCAAATTCACCGCATGAGCTTGTAGGTAACATAATTATTGAATTTTTAAATATAGAAAAATAATCAACTCAATCAAACAAACATCATTATTACAACATAAGCATACTTTCCATAAGTGTCTGGGTCACTGATATGAAATTTAACCTAGCTTTATTGGCAGAATCTCTTATGATATGGACTTAATATCAAAACAAATTTGCAAAGTGGCAACTAAAAGATTCCTTTGCCAAAAAAAAAAAAAAAGTTTCTAGAAGACCTTACATTTGCATTTTATTGGTGTCATGTACTCACTGACAGTCAAAAACTTAAAAAAAGTTGGTAATTGGGTAAGAAGCTGACAGAGAAAGAGACTGTTAGGAGGCCTACCTTTGCACTTGCTCTAGAACAACCCAACACAACACAACAGATTTTTTAACTATTCATGCCCTGCTTGAAAGGGTTAATTTAACCTCTTTTTTTTTTTTTTTCTCATTGTTTAAATTACACAGATAGCCTACCTACATTCTTATTTTATTTAATTTCAGTCCTTGTTTTCACCTTTGACATTTCTCATTTTAATTAAACTTTTGATTCTTTGATGTTATAACATAGATAGTGCATTGACAATTTGACACCTACAAAAAAAAGTCTAGTAAGTGGCCCGAAAAGAGAAAAGAGAAAAGAGGGGGGGGGGGGGGGGGGGGGGGGGCGCAGAAGATATACTTAATAATTTATAGCACATGATTGTTACCTTCTGACCAGGAAAATAACAACTGAAGTGGCCACGCTTTTGTTCAAAAAAGCAAAGTATTGAAAAGGTTCAAATTGACAAGCATCAAACTGTGTGGTTTGACCAAACCATGAGATAGAAAGCTAGAATTGCGCAAAAAGAGTCTCCGATTTGATTGTTCACCGCTTAAAAAAAAAAAAGGTAATATTTTTATTAATTGGTGGTTTTAGTTAGGTATTTCCATGTTAATGATCATGATCTTAATTAGTTAGGTACCAGAAAACAAATTATACCGATGTTGAAAGTAGATTCGTTTCGTTTAACTTAAAGAAAAAGAGGTTTGATTATTAATTAATGTTCTCTCGCTGTGCAGTTAGGTGTGGCAATTGGTATTTAATTGATCTAAATACTCTTCAAAGTCAAATTCTTTCAATATCAAACTACAACTATCTTGATCTTCTTATATGTCAATTGCACATCTCATACTAAAGCATACGTGAGGCCTTGCTCTTTATCGGAACATGCACGAGTCTATTTATGCATCAGTTTATGTGAAATATTGTCCTTCGTTTTAAAAGTCACAAAATTTAAATTCAGTATTCATATTAAAACTGATTTAATATTTTTGATTTAATATTTTTTTAAATAAAGAGTGAGGTTGTGGTACTATGCATATTGTAAATTAGTCTATACTACAAATTAATATTGTCAATTTTACAGTCTTAACAATCGATCCGAATAGTATATATACATGATTTTTCATATTAAAATGTACTTGTAGACTAAATTTTAGATTTTTTTTTCTTTTTAGATAGTTAGAAAATTATTATTTTTAAATAGTTTATAATTTTTAGATTGTGTATTTTTCTACATATCTAAAAAATATGAATTTTATGTACAAATATATCTTTATATGAAAATCATGCTAAATTAATTCAAATCGATTGTGAAAACTTTAAAAATTAAGATATTAATCAATGATACAAACTAATATATGTTATACATGACATGTTAATTATGCAAGTGACATAGCTTCACTCATAAAAATGCCTACATACATTACTTTTTTGTCCTCTTTATGCTATTACAAGGGGACACCAAGTCAAAAGTTTCTGAGTTAAAATTTGTTAATTCAAGTCAAAAAAAAAAAATGTCAACGGGTTCCTAGCTTCTTGTCTTTTTCTCATATAATATGCATGCAAACATGTCATCTATTTCTTTATAGAAATGACTGCATGATTTGCTTGAACAAACTCCTAACTAACAAAAATAAACAATGCTTTCTTACAAGTAATAATTATTGGGACTCAAACGTTTTATTTTAAAACTCCAATTGTTAATCACAAGTAAAAGTCATCCCTTATCGACCATCAATAATCAACAAAGCCAGAAGCACATGAGATATGGTCATAGTTTCAGTCTAAGAATTTCCATTCCATAATAATATATCTCCAGGTTAATCGCCTTTCTCTAAATATAATATATATATATATATATATATATATATATATATATATATATATATATATATATTCCATTAGAAAGAGGTGATATATTAAAGTTTTCAAATAAACAAGCTTTATATGTTTATTATTAAGAAATAAAATGATGCAATGGTGGGAGTAAAAAGGTGAGGAACTAGGAAGGTACTCTTTTTTTTATCTTTTTTTTGAAGGTCAGCTGGCAAGAAGCCAGCTGACAATATATTGATAAAAAATTATTTACATATCCAAGTGGATTTTTCTAATACAATTCCTACACATTAAATAGTAAATAAAACACTAATTAGCACTGTAAATGATTGGTTTTGGTCATGAGTACTTATTCTTCCCCTTACAAACCCTCTCTTAACAATTGGATCTCCAAAGAAAAATTTCTTGTACCGATTCATTAATTAAACTCATCAACGGCTTGAAGTTTCAAATTAATTTTGTTACACCTTTACTAGATTCCATTTTTTATTTTATTAATGGAGAACTTGTAAGTAATCTTCCTCCACATTATATCTATGAAAGCTTAATATGAAAATTTGAAGTCATCTGGATATGAACTACTCGCTTAATAAGTTAATACTCTGTTTAAATATTTTTACACCAGATCAATTTTATACATGAAGTTTCCTACTTTTATCTCCTTTCACTATACTATAATGGGCTTTTTTTTTCTGTGGAGTTCACAAATCATACTGACAACCTAGACATTCTGAAATTATTAGAAAAGGTCTAAAATTCATAAATTAGAGACTAATAGAGTTAATTTGTCTTTTGTTATGACGAATTGGTCACCAAAGTTTGATTTATTTCTCAGTTGCCATTAAATTTTTTATTTGTTCCGATCAAGTCATCATGTTACTATTTCTATATAATATACTAATGAAATATGTTTACCCATATCCATACCACTTTATATTATGTTACAATTTTAAATGAAAATAGTAACGGGGTGGCTTGATTGAAATAAATAAAAAGTTCAGTTACTATGAAAAATCAATTAAACTTAAGTTACCAATTTGTAAGAAAGGACAAAATTTAATGGCCTCCAGCAAAATTAACCCTTATTATATTTTTATTACGAGTTCCAGATAACCGATATTGTTTACTTTGTAAAAGAAAAGTACATGAATGTTTTTAAGTATTAAGTATTAACTATACATTCTATTAGAGAATCTGTTGAATATTTTATAGAATGGAATGCCAATAGAATCTGTTGAATATTTTATAGAATGGAATGCCAACTTTGATAGCAATCAAATATATTTTGTACTGAACATGTACCAATTACAATTATAGTTAATCAATCAAAATCTGAGCTTGAGATTCCAGTGATCTGGTAATATTATGTATGTTGAATTTGACAATATTAAGTTCATTTGATACAATATTTAAGGGATGAAACAAAATCAGACACCAGATTAATTATATCTCATGTATACACAAGACATAAAAATAAATTTTATAATTTTCGACATGTATGCGTTATACACATAATTAAATAAGATTGTCAATTTCTCACATTTCATGATTTTAATTTCGAATTATATAGTTGCCAAATAAATTTGGGGAATAATTTTTCCTGCATGCTTTTACAGTGAGGAATGATAAATGACCCCAAGAGCTAGGAAACACCTGTAATAAGTCAAGCACAGTTTGGTAGCTCTGTACCTATCATTTAATACCCTGCCAAAAACCTTGGTTGGTACCAAGTCAATCCATTGCCTCCAACCCCCTAATAAATCTCACAAGAGAGTTGAACCTAACCTAACAGAAATGAACAGAGACAAAATGTTGAACTCTTCATGACCAACTTCTATAAGTGCATTTATGATTAGTTGTACTCAAATGAATTGCCTTTACCAGAAACATTCCCGTGTTTGCACGTTGTGGGTCCATTCTCTTGGCCAATCACAATGTGACATGTCAGCCATGATGCTGTTTGCTGTGTAGGGTAGAGAACCGATTTGTGCCTGCCGACTCTGTGCTCTATGAAAGATTGATCCAAATAATGCCCCATTACTATTTGTACTAGTCCTTACTGTGAACTAAGGGAGAGTGGTTGTTTGATGAATAAATGCTTCTCTTTATGTTGGTGACTTGAGTTTGAGTGCATTTAATTTGGAGGTACCGATACGGTTCTATTTTTTCTTTTGCAGATGGAAATAGTAGTCTTTCAATTGAAAGCATGTGATAAATCTATGGAACATCAAATATTGTCTCTGAAAATGAGCAAACTGGATAGTGGGACCAGAATACAGTCGCTCAGTGTGGGTACTGCTTTTTTTAGTGTTATTAATTGGTAGTTTGTTTCTGGTAAAGAATTTTCATGTGTATCTTTATCTGTCATGCCTTTGATAACACACACAGAATGATTCATGTGTGGTTTTGACTTCAAATTAAGTTCTAAAAAAATAGTAGTTTTACAAAGGCATTGCTTGAATCTCTTAAATATGCATGTGCTGTTGATATGAACTATTGTAGAGAATTGGCAAAAGTTTACCTAGAAATATTAAGATTTCATGTGGAGAAATATAACAAGGGAGCTGAAGGGACTCTAACTTGATAATCTCTTTAGTTGATCAATGTTTAAGTACTGGGTTTTGCTAAAAATTGCAAGATTTTTTTTTTGGTAAAACATTGAAAATATCACAATTTCCAAAGAAAAAAGATGTACTTTTAGTCAGTCTCTTTCTAAATTAATTCTAAGACAAATTATCAACCTAAAATGATGTTAAACATAAAAAATATTCTATCTTAACATACTTCAAAGATTGTATGATTTTTCTCATAAAAAAATGCATCCAACAAACCTGAAACCAGCCTAGATGCTCTGTTATGTCTTGGTGAGTTTTATCCTGTTGGGACAAGCAAAACAATAATTCAAATTCAATACTATCACTACAAGTTGCAATATAATTACAGAGACCAAATTAGTTGATGCAATCATACAAATAATAACTCTGTTTTAATAATGCTTTCTTTAGTGTATAGCCATTACTTTGGGCTCCAAAAAAAAACCATTAATCAGGTCTTTTTTTTTGTTTGGAGTATCGATTATAACAACTTACCAGAATAATTGTACTCTGATAAGTGACCTCGTTCCTAACAAACATTCCGACCTGGCCTCTTTAGGGAAAGCATATAGACAATGTTACACAGGTTGCAATACAAAACAATTTGGAATAACTTAATCCAATTTAATTTGCTGGCTGACAGTGATACTGTACCTGTTTTTAGAAGGCTGTGGTATTTACATTTTGAGTTTGGTTTCATCATAATTGCAAAGGTTTGCATATTTCACTATTTACTTGATATCTTGAAAAAGAAGTGACTTTACATTTTTTTTTATTATTTGAACAAAAAATAGTTCCAATTTACTAGAAAGTGAACAAAAATAAAATAGGGTTAAAAATGCCCCATTATATTTTAAATTTCAGTCATCTAACTTGTAAGAAAACTTCTGCTTTAGTTTTCAGGATGATAAATTATTTTCGAAAAAAAAAAATTCATTGACTGGTAGAAGAAGGTAAACTTCTGTAATTGCTGTTGTATTTTCGCCAATATTTTTATTTTTTACTTTCCAATGGTTATAATTTGTTAAAACTAAAATTTGCATTATTATATCCCTTTATAATTATTTGTCGTTGAGAGGTTTCAAGGAGGCTGACTAAAATTTGCACCACTGTACTTTTAAAAGAAAAAAAGAATACAGTATTTTAGATAGTTTTGCATTGCTTGGCACTTCGGATTAGGAAAGATTTTTTTTTAAGGTTGGCAGAATCAACAATTGTATTGCTAGAAAATAGTTTATTTACAAGATTCCTACTCTATTCCACGATACGTTTAAACTGAATTCATCCACTGATAAATATCTAAGGCCATAAAATTAATCAAACAATGCACTTTGTGATGCTTGTTTGAAAAAATTCTTCCGTTCTTTTCATGCCAGAGAGTTCAAATCCCTGCAGCCAAATTATATTCCAAGATTTCTTCTCTGTTACAATAATTTATAAGCTAAGTTAATCAATAAAATTGTATACGCTATCATTCCAAGTTACCAATAATCTAGTATTAGTTTCAGAGGTTTGACAACCCTCACCTACTTAATCACAATTTATTTTCATAATCACTAACCATCCATCATTATTGTTACTATATTACCACGACCTATATATAAGTAACATAAAAATTAAGCATCATATCCTTTATGTGGAGTCACGAGAGATAGGATTGGTTTTAATTAAGTTTTGTCAGCCAAATTGCTACAATATTAAGGCAAAAAATTGATTTATTTGGATGCAAGTTTCCTTGATGATCATGTTCTTAGCAATTGGAGAATATATATATATATATATAAAGTTATCTCAAAAGAGGTCTGTAGTTTGAGTCGTTGACATGGGGTGTAAACGGATCGGATATTATCCAATTTTGTCCAGATTCGAATTTGAAAAATTATCTTAATTATCCTATTCATATCCGTATTGGAGACTATCCGTATTCGAAAAATTATAATGAATAAGAATACGGTAAGACTTTTAACTATTCGTATCCGACTGTTTACATTTTTAAACTACAATAAATGTGCTATTTATTCTTAAATTGATTTATTAAATTGCATATAGATATATATTTTGATAAACAATATAACATTATGACATAATTAGTGACTAATATTTTAATAATATAATAGATTTGTAACCAACAAAGCTAATTATAAAAATATCCGTATCCGTCCGATATCCGATCCGTATCTGTAATGTTTAGTCAAAGAAATGCGGTGTATATGATTAAAGTATTTGTAGCCTTGTAGGCTGCTCTTCTCAACCGTTTTTGTTTGGTGAGTAACGCATACTATAAACAAACAGCTCATAGAATATGTTATACAGGTTGCAATAGAATTAAGTTTGGAGTAAGTTAATCCAATTTGGAGTAACTTAATCCAATTTAATTTGCTGGCTGACAATGATACCGTACCTGTTTGTTAGAAGGCTGTGGTATTTACATTTTTTAGTTTGGTTTCATCATAATTGCAAAGGGTTTTCATATTTCACTATTTATTTGATATCTTGAAAAAGAAGTGACTTTACATAATTTTTTATTATTTGAAAAAAAAAATAGTTCCAATTTATTAGAAAATACACAAAAATAAAATAGGGTAAAAATGCCCATTATATTTTAAATTTCAACCGTCTAACTTGTAAGAAAACTTCTGCTTTAGTTTTCAGGATGATACCATAATAATAAAATCATCTTTATCCTGAATTATCTGGGTTTAAGAATTTATAAATTATTTTTCGCAAAAAAAAAAAAAATCATTAACTGGTAGAAGAAGGTAAACTTCTGTAATTGCTGTTGTCGTTTCCCCAGTATTTTTATTTTTTACTTGGAAAATCTGTGGTTTATAATTTGTTAAAACTAAAATTTGCATTATTATATTCCTTTATAATGAGTTAGGCTAATATGACATTGATGTTATTTGAAACTAAATAACACCACATCTTAAACTCTTAAATATGCTTTAAGGTTCGTATAAATAAAGTGCTTGAACAGTAAAAACGGTTATTACAGATCTTAAAGCATATCTAAGGGTTTAAGATGTGGTGTTATTTAGTTTCAAATAACACCAATGTCATATTAGCCTAACTCTTTATAATTATTTGTCGTAGAGAGGTTTCAAGGAGGCCGACTAAAATTTGCACCGTTGTACTTTTGAAAAAAAAAAAAATACAGTATTTTAGATAGTTTGTTTTGCATTGCTTGGCAATACGGATTAGGAAAGTTTATTTTTTTTTTATGGTTGGCAGGGTCAACAATTGTATTGATAAAAAATAGTTTATTTACAAGATTCCTACACTATTATACGATGTCTTCAAATTGAATTTATCCACTGATAAATATCTAAAGTCGTACAATTTATCAAACAATGCACTTTGTGGTGCTTGCTTGAAAAAATTCTTTTGTTTTTCTCATGCCGGAGGGTTCAAATCCTTGCAGCCCAAATTATATTCCAAGATTCCCTCACTGTTACAATAATTTATAAGCTAAGTTAATCAATAAAATTGTATACACTATCATTCCAAGTTACCAATAATATAGTATTAGTTTTAGAGGTTCAACAACCCTTACCTACTTAGTCACAATTTATTTTCACAATCACTAAATGGTATTTTAGTTCCAGCTGTTTTCACATATTTCTAGAAAAAATATGTTGAAAAATTGTAAAAATATCTAGGACCGAATTGTCATATAGTCCCAAAAAAATAAAAATAAAATTCGGGACCGAAATGCCATTTCAGTTCTTATGATTTTTGTAAAAAAAAAGATAATAATGATGGTTTGATAAAAATCTTCTTTCTAATTATGGTTTATTAAAAAAAAATCGTAGAATTGGCACGGGAACTTCTAATTGGATTCAATTTATTATTTATATATAAAGTGATTGATATGACGGTGCTGCTTATCATCGCTACAATTTCCTTTTTGGTTTTATATTTTTAATATTTGTCATTGTTGAACCGGGAACACAAAATTTTAAGCATTTTTATAAGAGAAATTTAGATATATGCCCATCATAACTTTGTCAATTAGATATTTGCCCATCAAAACTTTAAATTTAGTTATTTCTCCATTCAAAATCATTCATTTTATTTATATCCCCGTTTTATGATTTAATCAATTAAAAATATTAATTACTAGTGATTAGAAACTAAAATGACATTTTTACCATTATCCCTTCTCTCTGCTAATTTATCAATTCTTCTTTCATTATCCATTTCATTTCTTCGCTGACTGGTTCCTTAAAATCACTCTCTTGGTGTCCAACTTGCTTGTCCTCTCTCTCCTTGAGCACCTTCTCTTCTCAGTTGCTATCACATTTGTTTTTATCAACTTTTGGTTGGCCGATTTTAGAATCCTAAAGTTATGCTCCATAAGATGTGACGAAAAAAAAAAGATGGCAGTGGGGGTAAAAATTAATTTTGCTTGTTATACAAATTAACAAGAAGGAAAAGGAGAAAATTTCATCTCCTCTATACTTCCATTCTCTTTCTGGTCCTCTCTCGTTATATTTTCTTCGTGGAGCATGGCTGAATGTTTCCTCTAGACTTTTCAAAATTATTAATTTACAAGCAAATTAAAGAAATATTATTTTTTTGCGAGTCAATAATTATAAAAAGACATATTGTGTATAATTAGAATGTCACATATTAAAGCTCATTGGGGAAAAGACCAGTAAATGAATAATCAAAAACCCAAATGAATGAATCGATGCATAAATATATAATACAAAGTTTCCTTGAAAATGTATAATATAAAGCATCACGAGAGATGATATAACTTCAAAAGGACTATCAAGTGATAAGATCCATGTATTTAATTATTTGGAGGAATTTGTTGATGCGTCTTAGCTAAGTAGCTAAGGTAAACACCCAATGAGTGGAGACGGCCAGAGTGACAGGTTCCATAGAATCCAGTAATTCCATACCCCGACTCAAATTTAAAGTTGCCACTGGTACTTTGCACTATGTTTCTCCCAAAGGAACTGTATGTACTGGCACTGAAAAACTGGAGGAAGCTAACACCGGGTACACTGTCATAACCAGTACATCCATCTGTCTGTGTGATTGGGTTAATTTGTTAATCTGCAGTGGTTGAGCAAAAATTAAAGCATAACATTATGTTATAGCCTTTGTGGACACTTTACTGGCAAAAGTTAGATGCCAGTTCAGTATGCAACTTAATTCATTTCCATTGCAGCTCTCTGTCTTAATTGTCCCGCAATTTAGTACTTGGTCTGGAGGTGCCTATCAGCGCTCTCCCTTATTGCTCTATCAATCTCCATTGCACCTCTCCGACGCTTGTGCTAATAGATTGAATCTAAGCATAAAAGAGAACAATTTAAGGGATTTCGAATCAAAACCTGAATCTGAAATCACCGTCTGAATGTGTGTTCATGTGGTTTGAGAAGGAATTGAGAAGAGAAAGGGCTCAAGGAGAGAGATCAGGTGGACAAGCAAGTGGGGTACCAAGACAGATTGATTTTAAGCAACCAGTCAGCAGAGAAATGGAATGAAAATGGACGAAAATTGGTAATTAGCAAAGAAAAGGAAAGGGATAAGGGTAAAAATGACATTTTATTTTTTAATCACTAATAATTAATGTTTTTAATTGATTAAATCATAAAATGGGGATATAAATAAATTGAATAATTTTGAATGGGGAAATAACTAAATTTAAAGTTTTGATGGGTAAATATCTAATTGATGAAGTTATGATGGGCGTATATCTAAATTTCTCTTTTTATAAAGCCTGCTGAACATTGCCAATTCCGCACTTGTTTTAAAAGCGCTCAACAAAGGCTCGCGGTGTATATGATTTAACTATTTGTAGTTTAAGTTATTGTTTGGTAAGTAACACATAGTATTAACAAACACCAGATTCCATTCCATCGGAATAGCCATTGATAATTTATATTGATAAAATACAACTTTATTGACTGGAGCAAAGTTTAAAGCATTTTATAGCGCCGGCTGAAAGTTACTAATTCCGCATCTTATTTAAAGGGCTCATCAAACAAATGATTAAAGTATGTGTAGCCTTGTAGGTTGCTCTTCTCAACCGTTTTTGTTTGGTGAGGAACGCATACTATAAACAAACAGCACATTTCGTGCCATCGGAATAGCTATTGATAGTTTTAGTATATAGTTTGGTGAGAGTTCAATTGTATTCATTTTTTTTGTTTTTATTATGTCTTTATTTTTAAAACTAAAATAACTTAAATTAAAATTATTAAAAATTATCTATATTATTTTTTCTATGCACACATACAAGATTATGACATTTTGAATGTTTTTTATTAACACCAAAAGCTTGTAAAAATACACCAATGTGGATAAATTTTGAAGGTTGCCTTTTAATTTATTGATTCATATAAAACTAAAACCAAAAAGTAATAATTTTTATGCATGTGTAAAGAAATTAATATCGACCACATCTAATGATTTTATTTTGACATATAAATTTTAAAAAGTTTTTTATTAAAATATTTTAAAATGAAAACATGAAGAGTAATAAAATAAAGCCATTTGAATTATCCTGTATAATATGATGTGATGTTCGATGGTAATGATCCTCCATCACTACCTTTGTAAACATTTTTTCCCTTGTATTATATTCATCATCTTTGCAAACAATCTTATATTCATCATTGTTTGACTTAGCTTTCTAAACTTCTAATAATAACGATTTCCTACATATTATGAAATTATCAAACCGAGGCCCTACCTACTCCAGGCCCAAAATCAAAACCTATGGAAAGATCTTGCGCCTCTGGCGAGGAAATAATTTATTACGCCACCTATGAAAGATCTTTTAGTGCTTTTTGAGTAGGAAATGGGTCCATACTTTCATTTTGTCAAAAAGTATGTTAGGAACCAGAGAATTGTGGCCTGCCTTGAATCGTTGTTTTCTGAATCAGTGCACATGACCAATGGGCTACGGCTAGAATTTAGATCCAGTGCAATACCTTACCGTATAGAATGAGATCTGAATTGTCCGTTTCAATGTCGCACGAATCTGTCAAAACAATCCTCCTATATTCTAAAAAGATACCGAATTGATTTTGGCTCGAGTGTAAGTATTATACTCTCTCATATACCTGCAATACGGATTCCTATGGCTATGTTAGTGCGTGTGGCAGATTTTTTTTTTTTTAAATAGCAACAAATATAAATATTTTAACGAAACAAGCACACTAAATTTCATTTTTTTAAATAGTAATTTATGCTGATTTTTCAAATTCAAAAGTAGACAACTAGTTGAACAGAACTCCGCTCCTGTATGTATTCTATTTACCTCTCAATTCTTATAACTTAAGTCTAATTTACCACTCAATTCTTGCAATCTTTTCTTATATATCTTCATGTAATTAGTTCCATATTAAATCTAATTAAATTACTAAAGAATCCTAGTTTATTTCTGATTAACAATTACAAATCAAAATTATCCTTCCCTCTCAATTCACTGTCAGTGGTTCCTCTCTTCTCTCAGCAAAAGGTATATATGTGTCAACGCAAAATCCCAATCTTGCAAAGAAACCTAATACTCTCTCCTTCGCATCACTGCTCACACACTCTCGCATTGCCGCTGAACCTCTCTCTTCTCCACTTGTGAGCGATAGTTGCAAGCGGTGGGTAGCGCAGTGTGAGCAACGGCTCTACATCAAGTAGACTTGTCATAATTACAGCAGTTCTATTGCAAAGATATAAATCAACATGTTAGTGATAATTACTTTCATGTAAAGCTAGAAACCAGGACAGGTGGTTTCAAATCAGAAAAAAAAAAACTTCATAATTTCATATGATACATACTCGAGTGATATCAGGTAATTAAAACTTAATTCCCTCAATCAGTTGTTTGTACATCGTCACAAATCCTAGTACAGTGCAAATATTGGGTCGTACACTCGTACTGGTAAGTTCTCTTGTACTACTGACGTAACGTTGAAGAAATAATTAAGACAGATCAGCGTAGAATCTGATCTGTACAACTGACGTGTTGCAATGTAGTTGATTAGAACAATCTAGATTATTAAATCTTTGTAATTCTTGTTTGTGTCGTTTCACCTATAGAAGGCCAATCCTTTATGGGTACAGGTAATGTAATAGAAAATTTGATGTGTTTTTCACTGTATCATACCAGAAGTTCAAAATTCTCTAAATTCAGACCATTTTTCTGAGATTTGTGTAATTCCTTGTGATTAGGCTAGAAGTGAAACAACACGTTTGCTAATAAAAAGACTACAATAAGAAAATTTGCTTCTCTTATCTAATGCAGTTATACATGGTTCAATTTTTTGTTTACAATTTCATGCAGGATTCACGCTTTAAATGTACAGTTGTTCATCCTTTTTATATGCATAAAAAACGTGCCAGCACGAACTTTAGAGTAAAATCATTCTAATAAAAAGAAGGTACGAGATACTTTAGTATTTATTTATCTCTATTCTTATAAATGGAAAATTTTCCGAATTCACTGAGATTCAAAAATTTACAATATTACATCGTTCATACTCTAAGAATTAATTAAATTCATCAACCAAAAATAAGTTAATCTTTTAAGAAATTAACTTATTTTTTATGATAACTTTCCGACCTAGATAAAATTAGAAACAGCTCATCAGCATGTTTTCAATAGATAAAAAATTTCTAGAATGTTGAATGATTAAATGAACAGATACATAACTATACATTTTTTAATTATTAGTGTGAACATTATTAGATGAGGTGTATTCAAATTATTATTCCAAAATGATTGGATCAGCACCAAATAAATCAGATGTGTTTGGACATGATAGTAATTATTATCCCATGATGCAATCCGTATCATTCATAACCTTCAGATTTTTAACTTTAGGAGCGTTCTTTAACATAAACTTGCAAAACTAAAATCTAAAGAACTAACAAACAGACTGAAATACCCTAAAAAGCAGACTGAAATAGTAAAAGCAATTAGAGCCCTTTAGGTAAAAAGACCTAAACTTTCTGACTGAAATCTCTATCTGTTCCTTTGATTTTAACACATGAGCTCAAATATTTCTTGTTTGATTGTGAGCCGTAATTGTCTTTCCCTTCTGAAATTATCTTCCGGCATCCCATTGAATGTTCCCGAAGTTTGTCTTGCCCGGTTTGCCAAGGTGTGCTATGGTGAAGTGCTACTCTGCTGACATGGTTGACGGTTGTACTGTCTATGACCTGGCCATGCTCATGCTCTCGCTCCTGCACCAAGCAATACTTCCACTGCTTGGTGCGTGGCATGGATAATCATTTTTTTTATCTGCACAGTTAATATTTTCAAAGATCAAATATTTTGCATAGTGCAGATTGAAACACATGTTACAAAAATAAAAGGCAAAACTAATTCCAAATATCCTCACTAGTAAAATATCACAAATATTATGCAAATAGAAAATAAATAGTACTTTGTATCATCTTTTAAAATACTTGTCCTTTGTATCCATGTCCACCCTGGGCATCATTTCTTTCTTATTATTCCATGTTTGAAAACATTCCCAAACAAACCCCGCTCTCTCACACTATCTTTATATAAAATTGTGTAGGGTGATTTTCACATTTCAAAAGGACTCACAAGAGAGATATAATTCATCGTTTCCAGCTTCTAAAAGAGGCATAACCATACGGGCATTTCTAGGTTTTGAAAAAATAATCATGATGGGTTAAAATTTTGCTGGGGCATGTATAAAAACTTTTCCTATAAAGCTGGTTATTTCAAGCAAGTATTTACCTCCAACTTGTCCTCTTTGGCACGGTGGTTCTTAGGCAATTTCCTGAACTCATTGGTGAGGTTAATGCACGGGCCAATGCTCTCTGGCGAGACAAAATCCATTGCTATTTTTGTGCAGCTCTGTAAATTGTACTTCGTGTTAGAAACTATAATAAATACTGATCTGATATCAGCTTTTCCAATTGGCTGATTTCCAGTCAAAACTGTAACTAATATATGGGTCATAAATGTACCCACCAGTTCATAAATGGAATTGTAAGTTTGTAACTAAATATTGCAACAAGCAAGCAGGAATAAAGAACTACTACTAGTTATTGTAAACATGCAGCTTTTGGGAAAATGTCAAACACAAAAACCTGCCTGTATACTTTTGTCATTTAAATAGTGTATACCTAACAAAATGGTTTTAAAACATACCTTGAGGTTACGCACTTGATGGGGGCAGCCTGCAGGTATAAATACAGCCTCTCCAATATGTTGCACCAAAGACCATGGCTCAATCCCTACAAGTACAAGGATATTAAGTCAATAATATCATTCTTGAAAAAAAAAAAATCATTACCTTATTTTTTTTACTCAAGAATGTTTGCATAACTAACCAAATTCCTTCTTGAGCCGTCTCTTGTGTTCAGCTGTAAGATAGAAAGTTTCGTCGTGAACTGGATTTATAACCTAAAAACAAGAAAACAAAAGAAACACTGTATGAGAAAGCATGCAAAATGAAGGTGTATTTGCATTTATGCCACTCAAAAGGTACTTTTACGATCAGATTATTTTTTGCTTGTATGTTGGTTAAGGAAACTAATAAATTGTTGACATATGCAGAAATGAGTATACTGCAAGACAATTCCTACTTACATCTATCAACCAGTTTTCAACAGTACAGTCTAGTGCATAAATCCTGGGTCACAAGTGCTGAAGTGCACTGTGCAAATCATACCTGATTTACGCGATTACAGTGAATATGCCGAAATTCACGAAAGTATTTCTTAAGGTATTCTTTTAGCAGAGGCACATCTTCCCTTCTAAAGATTTCCCATAATGCCCCAGCTGTTTCAGCTCGATCATTCACCTTCTTAGTTTTCTCAACCTGCTCTGCTCTGGAAGTATACCCTTGATTTTGGGATAATTCCATCTTATCTTGCTCTCTGTGCTTTCTCTTCAAGTATTTGATTGCTGATTCTTGCTCAAAGGATGGCTCCACCGCTGAGATATGCATCAAAATGTTTACCTGGTAAAGAAAATAAGTACCATTTAAAGAAATATAAGACCAAAATTCTTTTCACAGATAAATCATACGAAAATCAGTACCAGTTGATATAATAAAAATAACCAAATTATTTTGAAATTATTTCATGCCCCTTTACAATGCATCAACTATAATTTCTTCCCTGTTAACAGAAAAAATATACGGTATAACCCTCCTAAATCATGAAAATATCATCAAGAAAGGGTAGTTTGAGCATCTCAGATTACAATTTCATATCTTGCTAGCTATATGTAATTCTTCCATATTTCATACAGGGTCGCACGCATTGCAATGTCAGTAGGGGTATACAGGATCTTTTGACATTTTCAAGGGTGGGTACGCACATTTAACTAACCTAAGCCAGAAAGCTCTAAAAAAGTCAAAAAGTAAGAGAATGAACAAAAAAAAAAAAAAATGAAAATTACGGCATCAGCAACATCACAGTGGAGCTTTGTCACAGAGTCACCCCGGCCAAGCTCTTCCCTAAACCCATAAGCAATGTAAGATTTTGGTCCCAGATCAGGTTTTGGTGCATCACAAGGGAGAAAGGTGGCAAGATTTAACAGGCCAGATTCAGGATTAGTGTACGGTTGGAATGGTAAAGAGTGTATATACTCAGAACAATGCAATGGTAAGACATCTTCAAAATTGTTGTAAGTGGGCCAGTCTTTTAACTTGAGCATGGCTGGCCACAGATTAGGGTGCAATCTGCCATACTGGTATCCCTCAAAGAAAACCTCAGGCTCTATGTCAACCTGTCATAGCATCATTCATAGAAATAAGCTTCACCTATCAAAAACCTAATTTAATATGAGGGTTAAAATGCACCCTCCCTTTTGTGCTCCTAACGTGCATCCTCTTTTTATATCTTCATTTTTAAAGTTTAAATAGTTGATTTGAACCTTCCAACGTGTTCCTCATATTAAAATGTGCTTGGAGACCAAATTTTACATTTTTTGAAAAAATTTTTACTATTTTTTCAGAATTTCTGAAAATCATCACTTTATTGAATTTTTTATTATTGTTTAGTTTAATCAAAAATTCTGAAAAAATAGTAAAAAAAATTTCAAAAAATGTAAAATTTGGTTTCCAAACATATTTTAATGTGAGGAACACGTTGGAATGTTCAAATCGACTATTTGAACTTTGAAAATAAAGATATGAGGGGAGAGTGCACGTTAGGAACACAAAAGGAAGGGTGCATTTTAACCCTCCTCTTTGAATATTCTCATTAGGTTTTACTTATGTTTTGTCCATTTTAAGTTCTACAGAAGATTATACAACTTGGGTGGGGTTTCAATATAAATATAGAATAGATTCATGGCTAAACACATATCAGCCGGTTTTCATGTCCTTGTTGTATAAAGATTTTTTCTTGTTATATTATGACATACATATCATCACTCGAGGGTCAAAATGAAAATCAAATCTTACTAATAGACTAAATTACCAGTAAATAAATACGGAAGAAGTCTACAACACCAACCTGGCAACAGGAGAGACAATCAATAGCCCGGACTTGCGCTAACTCAGGATCAGTGCGGACACCTTTAACAGAAGCCCACATGTCATCGGGCTTCCAGCTTAATCGTGAATACCTAAGCATATTTCTCACTACCACAGGTTCTCCTCTTGACCAGTGCTCTCTGAAATGCCTCAGCTCAGCATTATCAGCACTTGGACAGTATATGTAATTATTGTCAGAGTGCTCCCTATCAGATGCCTTTCTTGATATGACACCGGTCCCACAGTTGCAACAATACTCTTCATCCACATAAGGCCACTCTTCAACTAGTTTTTTTGCATTGTTCCATAAAGTAACCAACCATTGGTATGGAATTAAGGATTTCAATTCAAGATGACCTACGCCACAACCACCAAGTTCTGTAGGAGGACAGGAGATGACATGATTTTTCATGTCGGCACACCAGCTGGCAAGTGGAGCCTGGTAGTCAGAAGCACATGAGGTGGCTTCATGGTCAATATCTTTTGTTGGGTCCCAGGTCTCACCATGTGCATATTCATCCCCTTTATATGGGTAGTGGTAAGAAATTTCAGCACAATTGCCTTTTAGATTGCCATTTCTTAATTCCCGACAACAGGTGAGGCAGAGCTCATAGCCACAAATTTTGCAGCTTCTATGAAAGTCAAAAATTGAGGTGCTGCAGTTGTCACTGATGCAAAGACAAAAAAAGAGCGAATATTAGTCATCGTCACAATTTAAAAAAAAAAATGAACCAAACATGTGGAAATAACTGGGAAGTATTTAATATCAAATAGTACCAATAAATTCTCTCTCCGTTGCACTCTGCTTTTTCTATGTTGACCTTGTGCAGAAATACCCCTATACACATGCAAAGGGATAAACATGAAAATAAGGGAATGATTGTATTGCAAAAAGCAAATGAGAGATAACCTTGCTTAAGTAAATTAATGTGAAGTTACGTTTATTGTGCGCTTCAATGACCTTCTCATCATATTCTTCCTTACAGATATTTCTCAGGTGAGGTAGCAAATGGTGCAACATGCATCTAGCATAGTCAACTTGCTCAAACTTATCATCCTTACAAATAAAAGTCTGCAAAAACTAAAAAGCCAAATTAGTTAGTTAACTCAGGAGACGTGTAAAAATATATCATCTGAATCTATATGCAAAAACCAAAATAATTATAGTACTATCCCACAAGTGAATTCAAGGGACTGCTGGTACAAAAAAGCACAGTAACAACTAAAAATTTGCCAGGTCAGACCATACTTTACCCGGTTAGTAACAGCTGGATTTGGGTAAATTTGTCAAGTATACTGAGAGCTGCCAACAAATTTCCTGCAACTGAAAAAATGATGTGGACTTTATTCTCTAACTCTGGTGTTGCAATAGAATACTACTATAATGTGCTTCATTTCTTATAGGAAAATTGTTTGCCTTGATACAATGCTATGGGTAATAAACTACTTTGAGACTATTTTATTACTTGCGAGATTTAGGAGGTGCCGCTGGTGCATTCCTAATACATTGTTTAGCATCATCTCTGGTGAGACCTAGCAGCACTAGGGCACAACACAACTAAGGTATGACGGAAATTTATTCAAGTTGATTTGAAAATTACTCTTGACTGAATATTTTATGTTGATGAGAATTGAATAGTTGAGAACAAAATGTCAAGCATCGTTTTTAGCAAACAGTGCAAAGATAAAGAATCCACCAAACGTATCTCTTAACACAACTAATCAAACTGTCTATTTCCTTAATTACACTCATCAATCTTATTGATGCAAAATGCAGAAGAATGAGGAGCTTAAACTCTTACCAAACATTTTTTTTTATAATCTGATCTGACCAGAAAAGGCAGCCCAACTAAAGACAAAACTGACCTGAAGTTTTTGAAAATTTAGTGACAAAGGATAACTACATCAGAGCCCAATGAATAGACCATAGACACAACTAAACCTGAAATCAATAAGACTGACATCTAAACATACCAAACCAATTAATCCCTGAAAAAGAAAGGGAAAAAAAAACCAAGGTAATCCAAATTGACAAGCACACGTGAACAGAAACAACACAATCAGAAACCCAAGGTAACCCAATAGTAGCCGAAGAAACCAGGGTCTTATTTGAAAAAAAAAAAACCTGAAACCGGAGCAATCACAAACCCAAATTGACCAGACCCAAAGTCAATTAAACCAGATATCACCATATATGATTGCAGGCGATTGAAATTACTCAAGAATTGTTCTTTCTTGAGTAATGTTAAATGGTAGTACAGTAAGAAAATCTGTCTGGAATGACTAAATTTTCAAAAACCCAAATTAACGCAGATTGACAAGCAAACGTGAACCGAAGCAGCACAATCAGAAACCCAATGTAACCCAACAGTAGCCTATGAAATCAGGGTCTTATTTGAAAGGAAAAAAAAAATAAAAACTGAAACCGGAGCAATCTCAAACCCAAATTGACCAGACCCAAAGTCAATTAAACCAGATATCACCATATATGATTGCAATCGATTGAAATTACTCAAGAATTGTTCTTTCTTGAGTAATGTTAAATGCAAGTACAGTAAGAAAATCTGTTTGGAATAACTAAATTAATCATCAAAGGAACACAGCAATAAATTATTATCCCAAATGGAAAAATAGATGATCTGATGACTACAAGAAATGCAAGATGTAATCCAAATTTCGGAAATGAAGAATAAACATAAAAATAATAAAATCTCCTCACCAAGAAGTTATGAATCAGTCAAATTTGTCAAATTAAAAAGATGATAGCACTTTACTCACCGAATGAGATTCAGATTCATCGCTAAAACATGCACGTTGCTTCTTCTTGAGCAAACCTCCTCCGTTGTTAGAACAAATTGACTTCTCGTTACTCTCGGATGCCTCTTTTCTGTGTTTTCTCACGCGACCAAGACCTCTTTGATCATCGAACCTCAATCTTTTCCCCAATCCAATCGGTTTCGATCTTTCTCTTGAAAGAAACTCATGATCTTGGACGCAATTTTCCATTTCAAATCTAGCCACAGACAACCAATACCAAATCGAACTAGTGCTCTCAATCCCAACGGCTCCCAATTTATATTTTTTTCCATCTTTTGAAATGGAAGAGACTAATTTGTGAAGTGTCGAATGCTAAAAATAGAAAACAACGGCGCTTCTCATTCAAATCCCTTAAATTCCTTCCTCGACTCAGTTGTCACTTGTAGCTCTGCTCTGTATATCTTTAACGGGTTGATTTCGTTGCGGATCTTTAATTATTTTTTCTCGACCCATATAACAGAGTTTGCGCTTTGTCGGTTAAATTCGGAAGTAGTAGTCGGTAGTCTCGGTACAGGATACTCTCTTGCGAATTTTCTATTGTATGTCGCTGACTAGTGGGCCACTATTGCTCTCGAGCTCCTTGGGCCTTGGCCTGCTCCAAGAGAGCGTAATCCATATTTATTTTTGGATCACAGCCGTCCGATCGGAATCTGGGCCAATCCAGTCCGAGATGGAACGCACGGATCCGTTGTAATACTTTACAACTGTGTAACTCGTGTAGACTTTAGTTTATCTTATTCACCTCTCAATTCTTACTACATTTTCTTATTTACTCTTTATGTAGTTAATCTTATATTAACTTTAATTAAATTATTAAAAAACTTTTAAGTTACCAATATATGATTAAGAATTATAAAGCCACAATCACTTTAGCTGTCATTTATCATGCGACTATTCTTAGCTCAGACCATGTGGTCCATGTCCCGTATTCAGTCTTCTTTTTCTAGCGTCCGCCGCCTGGTGCAGGGGCAGACGCAGGATTTTTGTCAGGACGGGGCAATAATCGGATGCAAATAGTTTATCGGGTTCAAACCCAATAGCTTATCAGGTACAATTCAACATAACAAAAAAAATACCAATAAATATAATAAAAATCCTAAATTACTTGAAAAAAATCAACAATTCAACATTTTGGTTCAACTTGGCAGCCTCTGCCTTTGAATTCAAAAAAATAAAAACGTTTTGGTTCAACTAATTTTCGATATTTGGGATCAGCACCTATTTGGGCTCCGCTAATTTGTTTCGCTCAGAGTTTATATTGGCTCCGTTCTGTCTATTAGAATTCCAGAATGGGCTACAGGGGGGCAATTTGAATTCCAAGGAGGGGCAGAGGTCCGAAAAGCAGATTTTTAGCACTATTTTTGAAAATCCAGCGGGGGGCAGCTGACAACCCCTGTGCTACAGTTGATCCGCCCCTGGCCTGGTGCCGATCCCTCTCCTCTCCCGAACCATCATCTCTTGCAATGTTCATCACTTCGTTCGTAATCTATGAACAGAATAATAAAATTCTTCAATTCAAGCATTCGCACATTAAAACATAAATATTGTTTTATTTATTATGAAGTATATTCTTTCATTTGTTCTTTAACGTAGATGTGCTGCTGTTAGATACACAGATGAACTTTTAAATCATTTAAAAAGGCCGGTGTCTAGCATATGTAACACTTTATTGCAGGAATTAAAACGATATTTCTTGCGGTACCAGTGCGACCCAATATTTGCATTGTACTATAATTTGTGATGACGTACAAACAATTGATGGAGGGAAGTTTTAAGTGATAGCACTCAAAGTATCTCATAATTGCAATTTGCATCTAACAGTATGTATCATGTGAACTTTTTTTCTGATTTGAAACAAAACTTTGACATATCCTGGTTGACAGCTTTACAATGAAAGTAATTATCACTGATAAGTTGATTTATATCTTTGCAACATAACAGTTGTAATTATGGTTAGGGGTGTACAACGGGCGGATCGATGATATTTTATTAAAATTTGAATTCAATCCGATTACACAGGGTTAAAAAAATTCTTTATTTGACCCACCCATAATTCAACCCAACCCATCTATTTTTTTACATACGGATTATTACGGGTTAGACGGGTTATAATTTTGATCGAAAATCTATTGTATATATTTTTACTATTTTTATTAAAACTAGGTACAAATAAAAGTGACAAACATAAATAAAATAAAAATAATTTAACATATAACACTAGATACAAATAAAATAACAATTTTTTCCTATTTTATAAGCTTTGTTGTATTGGATTCTTACATTATCTTACATCACTATATGATTTCATTTCCCCTATACTTTCATTACCCAGAAAAAAAAAATGATATGTTATGTACTGGTACAAGACAGTTACGACAAAATAAAAATATCAAATTTCAATCCTCAACCTGACAAAACTGACAAAACGATAATCCACAAAATAAGAAAAAGTATCATTGATGAAAGACTTGGCATGATTCAATCAAAATCGGTTAAGCACATGATCAAACTAGAAGCAGGTTACAAAATAAAATCCTGACGTCGTACGAGAGAGAGCGTGCGCTATGCGGAAAGGAGACCAAGGCGTTGCGAGCGAAGGAGATCGAGGCATTGAGGAGACAATCTTAGATTAGGTAGAAATGTAGACAGAATATTTGAGGCCGGGTCGAGTATAAACGGGTTAATAAGAGCAAACTCATGACCCGACCCAAAGTAACAGGTTTGTTAAAATTCAACCCGTATCCGACCCAGTAACATCTCAACTCGGTAAAATACGGATCGGGTCGGATGGGTCAGACGGGTCGGGTGGTTCGACAATATTTTTGTACACCCCTAATTATGATAAGTTTACTTAATGTAGAGTTATTGCTTGCACTGCGCTATGCACTACTTAGGCGTACCTACCTGCTCATGGCGGATTTAAAAAAAAAAAAAATAGAATCAATAATTATTTTAAAACAACAAGCTCTATTGGTTTATTTTTTAGAATCAATATTAAATATGATCGGTAGAGGAAGAAATAAGTAAACATGACTAATGTAGATTGTTCAAAATAAAATTTAAATTCTCCCTCCACCGATTATGTTTTCTTCTAAAATACAAACCAATGATCGGCTCATGGACATAGATCTGCAAATGAGGCTTCGGCCAATTAAGTCACTCATGCAAAGGAGAATCAATAAAAAGGCTAGAGGAATGTTAATGATCACAATGTTTATCATATGAAAGGAGAGATGTGCAAGAACTTTTAAAGATCGAATCGGCAAAAACACTTATTGGAGAAAGTAGTGCAAGTTGATATGAGACGCAATCACCGCCCGGAAGAAGATTGAACCAACTACTCACCTATTAGGACATTTTTATATTACAATAATTCTAATTTGATTAACTTTAGTTTTTTCTTCTTTTCTTTTACTTCTAGCTCAATTTTTTCTTGAGCAACTTGTGTTTTGTTTTTGCACATGCAGTTGCAACCCTTTTGTAATCGCGATTATCAATCAAATATGGATATGATCCTTATTTTTTCTAAAAAAAATAATTTAAATCAATGGGACTTGTTTTCTTAAAATAATTAAAATTGATTCTATTAAAAAGAAAATCTGAGTGGAGAAGAGAGAGGTTCGGTGGCAATATGAGAGAAGGTAAGCGATGAAGCAGAAGAGGGAGTTGGGTTTCTTTCGCAAGATGAAGATTTGCGCTGACACATATACCTTTTGCCGAGAGAAGAGAGGAACCAAGGACAGTTGAGTCGAGGGTGAAGGATAAGTTTGATTTGTAGTTCTTGATATGAGTTAAATTATGATTATTTAATAATTTAATTAGATTTAAAATGAGACTGATTACACGAGGGTAAAAGAAAAATTAAGATTGTAAGAGTTGGAAGGTAAATAAAAACAAGTTGTAAGAGTTGAGAGGTTAAAAATATAAATTTAAGTATTTAAACATAAATAAGAAACTACACAAATTAGGCACGTAGAATTTTTTTTTGACATATGCTATGTCATAAGCACTTCATCCAGTTCTATTCTCTCTTTTAATTACTGTGATAAAAACACTTATATTTTTTCATACCCTATATTTACATTTAAGAAAAAACCTCTGTTCATTTTTTTAATAAGCATTTTCACGCGGATCGTGTTATTTTCACAAGTGCATGGCCTTTCTTTCAAAATAAGAACAGATAAACCATACTTCAGAATTTATCGGCGAATGTTGAATTCTGTGTTATTAGTGGTTACCTTATCATTTCTATTTTTGATAAGAACAGAATAAATTGCTGCGAAAGAATGTACATATATTAAAAATTTTGTTGGGAAGCAAATTTTATAATCTCAATATGTTTGAATAATACGGAATATAAGCACCTTTTTTTAATTCTTTAAATGGCGCATTCCCGATTTTTTTATTTATATCCAAAAAAATATATAATTTAAAAAACTAACCAAACCGCCTCTTAATTTCCAAATCTACCCAAACCGGAAAAAAAATTTCTTGTTTCAATACCAATTTTTGGAAAAAGAATTTCCGGAAATTGGATCCTAAATCCGGAATAATTTTTTCCAGATTTAGGATTTTTTTCCCTAAATCCGAAATAATTTTTTCCGGAATTAGGAATTTTTTTTTAGGAAATTTTTTTTTGCATTTTTCAGTTTTTATTTATTGTATTGAAATATTACAAATATTTAATATATTTTTTAAAAAATAGATGAAATACTATATAATTTGATTTATTCGAACGACTACTACAAATAATCTGGATCAACATTTTTCATGCCGAATTTTTTACCACCGCAAGAAAATATAATATAATATAATATAATATAATATAATATATTTATATGTATATGTATACGTATATATAATATAATATATGTATATCTCCATTCTTATATTATGCACGTAGTTGTCCTGATCCGCCAATGGCTCAGATTGAAAGATGAATTTTCGAATTGAATATCAACCCTCCAATCACATAATTTGTCTTATTTTGATTAAATACATATATTTTGTGTGTAGAAGCCTAAAGTTCGTTAAAAACATACTCGCCACATAAATTGTTGCAAGGTTTGTCACATTAAAATTGAATGAATCTCTAGCGATATCTTTCCTTATTTCTCCTTACAGCTATCTTTGATTCTTGCAATCAAATTATTTTCTTATTTCTTCATTTCCTTTTGTTTCATTTCTCATTTTCCTCTATAGCTATTGTATAGGTGCAAATTTTAATAGCTAATATTCCAATTAGTGCAGATCTGAAGTGAGAGAAATTTTTTTTGTCCTTTTATCGAAAAGGAAAGAATAAATATAAGGTTCCAATTTTACAAATCATACAATCTGTTTTATAAAAAAGAAATAATTATTAATGGATACTGGCTACATTAATTAGAAAGTTATAGAATTGTAAATTTTTTAAATTAAAAAGTTATCTTAATACGTACCCACCAATATTTATGTCTTAAGAGTAAATTTATGCAATTTATTTGCTTTCATGGTTGAGAAAAATAAACTTGAAAATTTTAAAGTTGCCAAGTCTGCTTCAAGCTAGCTTATATAAAATTATCAAGTTCCAACTCAATAACGATGATTCAAAATGTTTAATTAGTTTTATTTTCAAAGAATTTCGAATTGTTCCTCTTATATTTTTGCAAAATAAAGCATGGTAAATTTTTTTTTGCAATAATAAAATTACATATAATTAGCTTTTGATTCAAATATAAAATATTAATTATTATACTTTTTTTTTGTTTACTAGATGGATATCGATGAGTCGGAAATTTCATTTCAACACGAGGTTAAAAAACTTGAATTACTCAAATTTAAATAAAACCCATGAAGATTTATATAATGGTGTTAGAGAATTTTACTCATCTAAAGGATACACATTATATATTTATATTTCAAAGTAAGATAAATATATATGTGGTTTTACTATCTAATTCAATATCGTCATGTACCTGATGTACCTTTAGTTGAAAGAAAAAATAATGAAGTCATGAACACGTCTAATCAACTTTTTTTTTTTAAATCAGAGATAAAAGACATACAAAGGAGTTAGGCTAATATGACACTAGTGTTATATCAAACTAAATAACACCACATCTTAAACCCTTAGATATGCTTTAAGATTCGTACAAAATGAAATGCTTGAACAGTAAAAACGGATATTACGAATCTTAAAGCAGATCTAAGGGTTTAAGATGTGGTGTTATTTAGTTTGATATAACACTAGTGTCATATTAGCCTAACTCCATACAAAGATATTGGAATAATTAAAATATATGATATATCAAGACATTTTATTTGAATTGATGTTGTTAATAAAGTATTTTTATGAGTAATGATTTTTATTTTAGTTTTATTTTTAATTTCTATTTTTTATGTTTTATTTATTAATTTTATAGTTTAAATTTGTATGAATTTTAATAAATATCTATTAATCGTATTGTGGTTGCAAGATCTATACTATAAAATATAGAGTATATTTTTTGGTATAATAATTGTGATTCCCAATTTTTTTTATTTGAATAAAATCCGGTAATTATTTATTATTTATTTTTTTGCAAAAAGTCTATTGGTAAGGTAATTATTTGTTTTTTTAGAACCAAGGTAATTGTTGTTATTTTGCTTATGTATAATTTTTCTACTTACTGTTGACAACATCTGATAACTTTCCAATTTAAAAGATTTGAAATCTTGTAACTTTCAATTAATTTTGACAGATTCATTTTTTTTTGTGGAACAAAGCATGGTTTGGAAAATTAATTGGAATCGTATTTGTTTCCTTTTCTATAAAAGGATAGTTTGGTCCCAAAAAAAATTCCTCTCACCTTGTATCTATACTAATTGAAATATTAGTTGTTAAAATCTGCACCCCTATTGTATCGTTGTAAATAGTTGAATATCAAATCTTGTGCTGATAAAAACAATCATATTTTTTTTTAATTTGGAGAGAAAATAAATAATATCAAAGTTCTTGTAGATTATTTCCATCCTACAGTGAGCAAGTATTACATTGACAACTTCCGATCAATGTCATCCTTAAAGTAAGACTTTTACAAAAAAAAAAATAGGAGGAGAAATTAATTGCCTTCCTATAAATTCTGAGCAATATAACTAAAAGCACAAATTCATACACATATATTCAAATTTAGCTTACCTCGGAAGTTTCTCCTAGAACCTAGCTTACCAATATATATGCATATTCAAATCCTGATCACTCTATATAAGTTGGCTAAATGTACCTCTTTTTAGTTAAAAATTGTATTTTTTTTTACAGATGCCTAGATATGCAAAAGCTTTTGTTTTGAATTATAAAATATTTTTTAAGAAAAAGTAAAGAGAAATATTAGTGAATTGTTTGCTAAATGTTCTTCTCGTTATAGAAATATGGTTATTAGATATATTTTTCAACATATTTTCGTACTAATTACTACGTGCATTTTTATTCTTTTAGCCCTATTTATGTGTGTTAATTATTTAGTGAGGAGTAAGGAGGTTGTGTCTTGTTGGTGTATTTGCATGTAGACGGAGCCAGATCCATTAGAGCTAGCCGTTATCATGATTAATTGCTTGTTTCGTCAATAGTTTATGATACATTGAAAGGTTCGATTCCATAAAATTGAATGAATCCCTAGACTGCTACATAGTTTGTCACATTAAAATTGAATAAATCTCTAGCAATCCATCTTCTTATTTCTCCTCACATCTATCTTTGATTCTTGCAATCAAATTATTTATTTATTTCTCCATTTTCTCTATTTCATTTCTTCTCTTTCTCTATATTTTCGATAATGAAAATAATCATATCTTTTTGAATTTTGTTTAGAGCCATTATATCTTTGTGAATAGATGAATAACAGATCTTGTGCTGATGAAAACAATCATATCCTTTGATTTGGAGAGAGAATACAGAATATCTAGAACTTTCGTGTAGAAAAATGAAATATAGAGAAATTTTCATTGTTAAAATAATTTCTATCAAAAATAAATATGTAGAGAAAATCCTTATTTAAATAATTTAATCATATATTTTCCAAGTTTATTTCTTTACATATCATTTCTATTCTAAATCATTTAATGATTGTTTTGCTTGTGCAGAAAAATGGATATTAAATCGCAATAATACTTTAAGAATTTTTTTCATGTTATATTTGATCCTTTGTTTTCATTTGTTATTATTTATTTTATTATTATTTATTATTTGAATTATGTTTTTTTTTTTCATTTATCTCTTTTATTTTCATTTAAATTGTGTGATTGTAAAAAAAAAAAAATGTATCTTCATATTCTATTCAATATATATTTTCGTTGCATCGCACGGGCACGATACTAGTATATTTATATATAATATAAGAGGAGGGTTCCAATGCCTCATTTTTTTCATACCTCATCATACCTTATATTTTATATTTTCGTTTTCAAAGTCCAAATTGTCGATTTGAACCGTTCAATAAAATATTTATACTAAAATATGCACATTTTAAAATATACATATAATATCATATATGTATATGTATATATAATATAATATATTTTTTAAGATGGGTAGGAAATCACTGTTTTTTGAACGGTTCAAAAACATTGATTTTGTACCTATCTTAAAAAATAGCAAAAAAAAATCCAAAAAATATAAAATTTCATCTCCATGCATATTTTAGTATAAATATTTTATTGAACGGTTCGGATCGACAATTTGGAATTTGAAAATGAAAATATAAAATATGAGGTATGAAAAAAATGAGGCATTGGAACCCTCCTCTTATATTATATATACATATATACATATATTATATTATATATACATATACATATACATATACATATACATATACATATACATATATTATATTATATTATTTTTTCTTACGGCCGTAAAAAATCTGGCATGAAAAATATTGATCCGGATTATTTGTAGGAGTCGTTCGAATAAATCAAATTATATAGTATTCCATCTATTTTTTAAAAAATATATTAAATATTTGTAATACTTCAATAAATAAATAAATTATAAATAAAAACTGAAAAATGAAAAAAAAATTTCGGAAAAAAAAAATTCCTAAAAAAAAAATCCTAATTTCGGAAAACATTATTCCGGATTTAGGAAAAAAAATTATTTTGGATTTAGGACCCAATTTCTGAAAATTAGTATTGAAACCGGAATTTTTTTTTCCGATTTGGATATATTTGAAAATTAACAGGCTGTTTAATTAGTTATTTAAATTTATATATTTTTTTGGATATAAATAAAAAAATCAGGCACATTCTCTTTGAACCCACTTACGTGTGATTTGATTTCATTAGTGTTTGGTAAATGCCCCCGGGGGCTCAATCCGGACCGGTCCGCCCGTAACCGTGCCCGGACCGGACCGTGCCCGTGCCACGGGTATGCCCGGGTACACGGGCACGGGTATTAAACGGGCCGGACCCGGTTTTTTGGAAAAATACTCGTGAGAACCCAGACCTCCGTACCCGTAACCCATACTCGTGACGCCTGTGCCCGTGAACTCATGCGCCCGTGCCCGTGCCTGTGGCAGATTTTTTTTTTTTATATACTTTTGGTCTAAAATTCAAAATTTTAACCCAAATTCCCCCCATTTATGTTTTTTTAAATATTATTTTTTAATTTCTGTTTTTTAATTTCTATTTTTAAAATTTTGTTTTTCTTATTTCTATTTTTTATTTCTGTTTTTTAAATTCTGTTTTTTTATTTCTGTTTTTTATTTCTGTTTTTCTTATTTCTGTTTTTTTATTTCTGTTTTTCTTATTTCTGTTTTTTATTTCTGTTTTTCTTATTTCTGAATTTTATTTCTGTTTTTTTTGTATTTCTTTTTTTGTATTTATGTTTTTATTTCTGTTTTTTTAAAGAAGAAAAAAAACAGAAAAAAAAATAAAAAACCGGATCCGGACCCGGACCGGACCGGACCGCCCGACCCCCCGTACCCGGACCGTCCTGCCCCCGAACTCGTGATGGGCACGGGTATTAAACGGGCAGGACAGAATTTTTGAAAAAAAAATCCGTGATGCCCGGCCCGTTTTGCCCGTGTGCCCGTGACGCCTGTGACCGTGACTATCCGTGCCCGTACCCGGGTTTTGCCCGGGCCGGGCGGTCCGGACCGTTTACCAAACACTAGATTCCATAGGTACAAATAAATCTTGAAGTGTGAATAATTTATTTTATTTTTAAATATAAATGTTTGTTTATCTCTTTCTTCATTACTCAGGAGTGCCGGGTAACATTCTCTCTTATACAATAAAAATAAAAATAGGGTCTAATTTAGAATCTGCAATAAACCTGAATAACAGTACCTTGTCTTTGTTTATCCATTTTTGAAGTGGCTAGTGAGCTAATTTCTTGGCAAGGCATGATCCAAGATTTGATATACACCGTAATTTCCTCATAAAGTCCCATGTAGCAGTTCTTCCAGAACCTTCTTTAACTCGGGGACCTCTGAGTCCATATCCTCTGAGGTAACATAATATTTCTGTTCAAACAGCCCGAGCCAATCAGTCTGAGAGCTCTTTTAGTATTCGTGCTATTTCTAATCGAACAATTACATTCTAAACATAAATATTCTGTTGCCGTAGGTGTAAATTCGCGGTCCACGATGTTCTTGTTGTAAGCTCCAATTTGCACGCGGAGTACATTTCTTCGAGTCACGATTAAAGATTAATGTAAAGTTTCGGGTCAAGAAGTGCAATGTAAAGCCATATTATAAAGAGAATCAACGAAGAGTTAAGGACGCTTGTGCGGCACTGTAGTTATTACTTTTAAACACAGTGGTTTGGTGGTCTATGTGAACAAATATAGACCAAAAGTTCCCTGTTTTTCGCGCCGGTATGGCTTCTTAGCGAGAAATTATTCTATAGACCTGTTGTAATATTAAAACGTAAAATATCAATGTTAGTTAGTTTCTGAACAACCTGGTCAGTTGTACAATATCCTCTAGAACATGTGTAGAGTAATTTTTTCTTCGTGTCCTGGCTCCAGCCCCAAGAGTACGAACCAGTACCAGAATCTCAGTAGAGTAGTATTTTTTTATACTCGGTCTTCCCTCCACTAAAAATCCAAAACCCTAGCCCCCAATTCAAAACCCTAATCCAATTCCTCTATTACTTCCCTCCAAATTTAACTATACTCCTTATTCGTTGAACGCCATTAATGACCTCCACTGTTAGCGATGCAAAAATTCTTCAGAGGCACCTGCTTCCCCGGTAACGCCCTCCTTCCGACCGCCTTTTTGATTGAGCGCCAGGCATCTCTTTGTTCGTCGATGCCTTCTGTTCGTCTCCGCTCATCTGTCCCCTCCCCGCAACGAACCCCTAACCCAAGCCAAAGCGTCAGTATCCGCCGTGCCTTCTTTGCCGGAGCGAGCTCTAACCCTCACCGTGGTTCCGCCGGGTTGAGTTGCGGTGGTGGGCGACGAAGGTTTTCGTCTGTGGAAGCTTCGAAGAAAAATGAAAACTATGAGGAAGTGGATGGGGACGAAATGGAGAAGAAGGCTAAAGTGGAGCTACTTTCCATACCAGGTATTGGGCCGAGAAATTTGAGGAAATTGGCGGATAAGGGCTTTCAGGGGGTAGCACAACTCAAGCAACTATACAAGGATAAGGTATTGACTTATTTTTTAAGCGTGTTTAGTTGATAGGCTTCTTTTCTTTGTACTGTTGGCTGTGAGTTTTTCTGGGTTTTTCATTTCTTTCTGTACTATAAAATGTTCTGAAATTAATTGGTAAAAAAAAAATTAGTACAACTCTCGATGCACTCTATAAAGGTTTTAATTGAACGGTTGAGTTGATAATTTTAGCCTTTTGCTCAGGTGGAGTGAAGGGCTGAAATGGAGTTATCACTTATCAGACTTAAAAGATGAATATTTAATTCCTGTTATGTTGTAATGCAGAATAATGTTGTAATGCGAATAATGCAGAATAATGTGATCTTATTTTTAATTAACATTAATTAAAATAGTAGATTGGGCTCTGTGGTTATATGGTGATAGGAATCTAGCAACACATCAGTAAAACTTGTTAGATGAAATCTGTAAAATTTTATTTGCTTTTTATGGATTTTTCCCTGTTCAAAATTTGCAGTTCTTTGGCAAGTCTAGTGAGAAAATGGTCGAGTTTCTTCAAAGCTCAGTTGGCATAATCCATAAAAACCACGCTGAAAGCATCACTACCTTCATAAAAGAATCAGTAGATGAAGAAATTAAAGATGATAGTGCCGAATCAAGTCCAAAATTGGCAAAAAAGAACCGGCTCACCTTCTGTGTGGAAGGAAACATAAGTGTGGGGAAATCCACTTTCCTTCAGAGAATTGCAAATGAAACCCTAGAATTGCGTGATTTGGTGGAGATAGTGCCAGAGCCGGTATCCAAGTGGCAGGATGTGGGGTCCAAACACTTCAACATTCTCGGTGCATTCTATTCTGAGCCAGAAAAATATGCATATACATTTCAGAATTATGTATTTACTACAAGGGTCATGCAAGAGAGAGAAACAGCTGGTGGTATCAAGCCTATTAGATTGATGGAAAGAAGTGTTTTTAGTGATCGCATGGTAAGTGTTTTGTTTTTCTTGCGTGTGTGATTTGAAGGTATCATTGTGATTCTGAAAATGTTCGATTTATGAGTCCTTGTTTACCATTAGAGCCCTGTTGGGCTAATAATGACTGGAGGAGGAACAAGCAATACCGACCTGGGATTTTAAACTATTTCAGAGAAGTTATTTTAAATACAGAACTTTCAAGTTTTTATTATATCTCAAAGATTATTAATTTGTGCTATGTACTATGGTTGAATGAATGTTAAAGCGTGTCCATTGCACTTTGTTGTTTCAATTTTTCTTTTAAAGGCTGGCAGAATGGGGTTCAGAAAATTGCTGATTGTATTAGCAACTCCTGGACATGTGCATGCAATAAACCTTTTTTTGCAGGAAATGACCCGGATTTTTTTTTATTGTTCTTATATAACTCTGTAGTCTGAAGTGACACCCCTCTTGATTCATGTCAGGTGTTTGTCAGGGCGGTGCATGAGGCAAAGTGGATGAGTGAAATGGAGATCGCCATCTATGAGTCATGGTTTGACCCATTTGTATCCTGCTTGCCGGGCCTGGTACCAGATGGATTCATATACTTGCGGGCAACCCCTGACACCTGTCACCGCAGGATGCAGCACCGCAATAGGAATGAAGAAAGTAAGGTCAATATTGATTATTTGAGAGGGTTGCATGAGAAGCATGAGAGCTGGCTGTTACCCTCTCAAAGTGCATCGGGTGAAATCTTGTCGGTTAGTGGTTTGCCAGGTCACTTGGAGAGCTCTCTGCCCCCTAATATTAGTAATAGTGTGTTCTATCTTGAGGGGAATCACATGCATTCTTGCCTCCAAAAGGTATATTCCATTCATTGCAGTTTATATATTTGAGTAGTGTTTTAAAGAGCTGTCTTCCTGCTAAATGTTGCAAGTTTTCTTCACAATTCTGCAAAATGTAGATCATCACCAAAATGATTATAACGGAAATGTCTTGCTGACTATTCATCAATAGGAGCTTTGTGAATAATTTGGTTATGGTGTTATGTATATAGGTACCTGCTTTAATACTGGATTGTGATTCGGACATTGATTTCAACCGTGATATTGATGCCAAACAAAAGTAAGTGACTCGACATTATTTAATATATTTTTTCTGTTTATGATTTTGATTGTTTGTTGTGCTAGTTCAACCCTGATATTGAATATTTTTCTAACAGGTATGCACAACAAGTGGCTGATTTTTTCGAGTTTGTTAAGAGAAAAAGGGAAACTTCAGATGCTCAACCAGGCAGCAGTAATCCTAAAGGAAAAACTGAACAACAGATTATGCTGCCGCGCAGCACTGATTTGTGGGTCCCCCCAAGTGGTTTTCCTAGTTATGAACATGAAATCAGAAGAGGTATGGCTACTTTGCGGAGGTAGGGTTTAGATTACTAGCTTTTTTTATTTAGCATATGGCTTCTTTGATGAGTTTTCAGAGTCATGGATTAGCACTGTGGTTGGGGGGCTACTTACTGTGTGTTTTTAAATTGGGGTATGGTTAGTTAGTTATAACAGCACGCTTAAGTAAAGTATTTTCTTGTAAATGGTGGTTTCTTTTAGAATGTACGGTACTGTACGGAATGCAAGCATCTCTAATGTTCGTCGCTTAATTTAGATGAATGAGTCTCTTTATTTGGTGTAAGGTTTGGTAACTTGTTGACTTGAACGGTATGTGAAAAATGAGTTGGCTTGCTGCTGGTGCATTTAAAAGAATGAATTGGTCTCTTTACTTGGTGCACTTTGGATCTCTCGTGTTCGTTTCTTCGAGTTGCAATCCTTCTTTTAGGGCCTGTACCTTGTTTATGAACTCTCAATGCAATTATAGGAAAATCCTTTTTATTGACTTTCTTAGTTTCTTACAATTAGGTGAAAAGTTGCTGGTCTTATTTATTTTAATTGCATGTTCTTTTAGGCCTATAAGCAAAATATAATTACCAAAGCAGAAAGCGGACTCGGAAGCTACGGTAGACATGGGGACTGCGTATATATAATGAGCCACAGAGCCGAAACTTTTATTAATATCCAAACAAATTATAAAATTTCGAAATCCGTACTCATTTTTGATTTTTCTTTTTTTCAAAATCGGCTAATATGGAGAATAATTCACCGAATTTAGTTCTTTCTGGAAAATTATTCTCCGGATCCAGGGTGTCTCGGTTAACGTGGATTCGGTTATTTATTTTCTGGATTGGCGGATTCGGAAAATAATTTTATGGATTGGGAAGTTGGCTATAAAATACCCATTTTGCAGCCCCTCATCTCACAACTCACATTTCCCTTTTTTTAAATTCTCTTTTCTCTGTCTGATTGAGTGGCTCTTCGGTTCATGTATTTTTTTAATCTAATATTTATTAAATAAATTAGTTTAGAAAATAATAACATAGTTTAGAAATTAGTTTATAAATAATTAAATGGTTTAGAAACTATTTAGAATATTGTCCAAAATGGTTTAGAAAATTACAAATTGGTTTAGAATAGTGACCAGATAATTTTGAAAAATAAAAAATAGTTTAGAATAGTGACCGGATAATTTAGAAAATTACAAATTGTTTAGAGTATTGACCGAATGATTTGGAAAATTCTAAAATGGTTAGAATATTCTCCAAATTATTTAGAATATTGTCCAAAATGGTTTAGAAAATTACAAAATTGGTTTAGAATATTGTCCAAATTATTTAGAATATTCTCCAAAATGGTTTATAAAATTACAAATTAGTTTCGAATAATTTAGAAAATTTCAAAATGATTTAGAATATTGTCTAAATAATTTAAAATATTGCCTAAATAATTTAAAATATTGCCTAAAGAATATAGCGTTAACTATAAGACATGGACTAAATGTCAAGTACAACACATTCTTTTTAAACAACTGCTGGCGCTTTCATTAGCGCCTCTACCTCAAGGTCCTCAACCAAGCTCATCCTTAGCGCGGGATTCCAATCTGCTCCTTTTCTCAAGAAAAAGAGCACCCTCTTATTCTTCAATCTGAATTGTTTAAAGTTGATCAAACAGCTCCAATTACTTTTTTTCATTTATATCAATATAATCTATTAAAATGAATCGTATGTAATTGTAACCGTTTGATTGATTTTGAATGGTTCAGATTGAAAAATAAAAGGGTGCTCCTTTTCTTGAGAAAAGGAGCAGATTTGAATCCCTTAGCGCGTATCAGTGTTTTAGAAGCTCCACTTATGTCATCACTGCTCTAAACAGATGCTCTGTCCCCAGAGCGGTCAGTGCTTCCAATAATTTTTTATTCATATAAATTATTAAAAAATAAGAAAGAAAAATAAAAAGTACCTCATTTGTTACATTCATATAAAGATCAGAGACATTGATTCCGATCTAAAATTTTGGATCGGAATCAATGATACCAATCCAAATTGCACTGGCACAAAACTGAGATAGAATTTAAAATGGAAATAGATGGGTCAAAACCAACTATCCGAACACCCATTAAGAACATTGAAATTCTTTTTCAATAATTCTCATTAAATCTCAATCCTCCGAACATGTTCTAATTAATTGAGGCACTGAGGCTATGATACTATGCATAGTACGGATTGATCCATACTATAAATCAATATCTTTATTTTTAAAATATAAATAATAGATATGAACTGTTAAACACGATCTCCATAGTATGGATTGATCCGTACTTAACAAACTAACAATAGGGGCACTTCAATGCTTAATTGCAGAACTCAAGATTATTAGAGCTTACTTGAGCTTGACAAAAGTTTAACCTTTGAAATAGCCTTTGTACTGCATTGTTTTAATCATATCATGATCAAGGTCGGCCCTGGTGTTGGGCAGCCAGAGCGACCGCCCAGGGCCCCGAGATTCAAGGGACTCCAAAAGAAAAAAAATATTTTGCATATATTAAAAAAAATTAATCTATATATATTAAAAATAAATAAAATATTAGAACTCAAACTTTGAATATATTAATGGTCCAAACTTTTCTATAAATAGGTATGATTTATTGGCATGTCAATAAAAAAATTGTATATATCAGTATTGTAAATAATGGTATGCGCTTGTTGAACGAATGGGATATCGTCAACGATTAATCAGAATTATGCAGATAAATTTTGTATTTTTATTAAAATTATGTGTACATATCATAATTTATTAAACTCATCAAACTCAAATAAACTTAATTTAACTTAGTTCTATTATTATAACATGACACTACGCTTACCAATACACATGCACTTTACATGTGTAAGTAACACATTTATTTAATGAAAAAAGTAAATTCGAGAATTAGGCGTTTTCAAATACTAATAATATATTATTTGAAAGACATGAAACATTCCAACATAAAATAACTAAATTTAGTTTGTAATAACAACTTAATTTAATATATGAACATGTTGTACTAATTGAAAAAAATACATCATTAAGCGAGAAAAATATATGATATATAAATAGTAGAGGAATTAATTAATTAATTTAAAATAAGTAAGAAGAAAAAGCATATATAAAACAATTGGATGTATAGCCAAGCACAAATAAAACTGCAATACATGATTTATGAAACTTATTATCACACAGTCGCAGAAAAAAAAAGCAATGTAAAAATAAATAATCAATGGAATAAACGAAAATAAATGGAAATAAACGGAAATAAACGAACGATCAAACAAGAATAAACATAATAATAGGAAATAATCGAGAATAATTGGCTGATTAATAAAAAAATTAGCTAATAAACCTCCGATAAGTGTACTCATAACGGTTTGACCGCCGTTAACGATTAAACAAATATATAATCGGCCGTTAAGACTGTTTTTACAACAAATATATAAATGATCCAAAATTTTCTTCCACCCTAAATCCCAAAATCTTCAGAACCGACCCTGATCATGATACATAAATTTGACCTTAAGAGTTCAAACTCCGATTTTTTTATTTATATCCAAAAAATAAATTAAATTTTAAAAAATAACCGAACCGGCTGTGGAATTTGAAATCTACCCAAACCGGTTAACGGTTAACCGGACCAAATTTCCGGTTAACGGTTAACCAGACCCTTTAAAAGAGTCCGGTTAACCGTTAACCGGAAATTTGGTTTGGGTCCGGTTAACCGTTAACCGGAAATTTGGTTTGGGTCCGGTTAACCGTTAACCGGAAATTTGGTTTGGGTCCGGTTAATGGTTAACCGGATTCGTTGGTTCGGTTAATCGTTAACCGAACCCGATTTTTTTTCTTTTTACTTTTTTTTTTAAAACAGAAAATTAAAATTTTTTTTCTATTGAAAATATACATGAAAATTCGTATTTAGATTTATCAAATTTACACCAAAAAATTTGTAAATCAAATATGAAATTTAAAATTATAGAAAAATACACATACACATACACATACACATATACGTATACGTAAATAATATACGGTTCCTGATTTTTTTTTTTTTACTTTTTTTTTAAAACAGAAAATTTTAAATTTTTTTTATTTTTCTATTGAAATATATATGAAAATTCGTATTTAGATTTATCAAATTTGCACCAAAAAATTTGTAAATCAAATATGAAATTTAAAATTATAGAAAAATACACATACACATACACATACACATACACATACACATACACATACACATACACATACACATACACATATACATATACATATACATATTATTTTAAATTTCATATATAATTTTAATTTTTCTATAATTTTAAATTTCATATTTGATATACAAATTTTTTTGGTGTAAATTTGATAAATCGAAATACGAATTTTCATGTATATTTTCAATAGAAAAATAAAAAATTTAAAATTTTTTGTTTTTAAAAAAAGTAAAAAAAGTAAAAAAAAAAAATCGGGTTCGATTAACGGTTAACTGAACCAACGAATCCGGTTAACCATTAACCGGACCCAAACCAAATTTCCGGTTAACGGTTAACCAGACTCTTTTAAAGGGTCCAGTTAACCATTAACCGAAAATTTGGTCCGGTTAACGGTTAACCAGTTTGGGTAGATTTCAAATTCCACAGCCGGTTCGGTTATTTTTTTTAATTTAATTTATTTTTTGGATATAAATAAAAAAATCGGTTCAAACTCCTTACAAGAGGAATCAATGCTCTTTTATCATAATTGAACTGAAAGTTCTTAATCATGTGGTTATGTCACAAAATTAAATTACATGAAGTTTTAATAATTCTGAATATAAAAGTTAATTAAATTAAGATATTTTTAATTATTTTTTCTAATTAAAAAAATTCAATTGAAAATCAACTATATCTATTTTTTCTCATTAAATTAATTGAACTCTACAAGCACTAGGTCCCAACTCCGAATTGAAGCAGAATTCAAATCCCCTCAGGTTACCTCCCTGAGTACAATTGAATCGGGCGGCTCAAAATTTGGTTATTTAAAATTGGCACGATCATTCCGAGCCGGCACAGGCTGAGAGTAAATCTCGACCGTCCATTTCAATTGCGTTGAGTGAGGTACCTGGGAGGATACTGATCCAAGGTCCATTAATTTACTTTTAACAAATAAAACCCATCTCAATTTCTCTCCACAACGGCCCAACTCCACTCCGTCCCCACAACTCTTCGTTGTCCCCTTTCCGGCATCCGCACAGTCGAACCCGAGACCCGATAACCCGGCCACCTGGAGGCTGGAACCGTGTCGTTCAGGATTCGAGCTACCACGAGCCGGATCTGCGAGCCACTGCTTTTAGCTCAGACTTTCGGCTCGGCTTTGCCTGTATTAATTTTGACTTAATTAATCTATATATCGGATGGTTCAGATCGAATTCAGCTTTCTAGAGATTTCTAGTCGGGCTTGTATTGAAGAAATTGGATTCCCAATAGTAACTCAAATTTTGTGTTTAGATCTGGACTGTTCGATCTGTCTGGCACGAATATTAAAGAGTGACCTGCATTCCATCTCGACCGGATTGGCTCAACAGCTGATCGAACGGTGCTGATCTAAACTAAAAAAATGGGTTACCTTAGGGATCTTGAACCTGTATTGAAACGGTGGATACTTCTCTAGCTTTTTTTTTTTTTTTTTTTTTTAATTTGATATCTTGGCAGCCAAGGGTACTCTAGCTTTGTTTTGACGCTAGTTACAATCTCTAGAATAAAAATTCCAATCCTGTCATATATAAATAATTTCATTCCCGCCTGCAATGAGCTAATTACATTTAACTTGAAGTGGTTGGTATCTGCAATTCTTCTAGTGTTCCTTATTTCTCAATTCTATGCTTAATTCTGTGGGGTTTATCTAAACCCTATTTGCATATGGTGTTGTTGTTCTTAAATAATCCATCTTTTATTTATTTATTTATATTTTTGCTGTTTCTACAGACGAAGATAGCATAGGAAAATGACCGATGTTTGCATTGAGCGACCTTTATTTGGGGGTGCGATTTCTTGCTCTTTCCCTACTAGATTTCAGGTACTTCAGAATTTTTCTCATTTACACCTATAATCTGTATATGTATCTTTCAAATTAAACCCTGCTATATATTTTATCAGCAATTAATCATCCAGATATAAAAAAAGTTTATTTTTGTTGCATAAGAGTTTAAAAATGATTGAATTTGTGCACTAATTTTGATGTATTTTGACATGCATTGCTTTTCTCTTGATACAGGATGTGAGCAACATTCGTCAAGTTCCAGATCATCAGGTATATTTTTTGTGAAATTTCCTATTTTGGCGAGTAGAAGGTTGTATCAACTGTTACCATACCTCTTAATGATACTGATTTTGAAACTGTTGCTTTTTTTTTTCATAATTTGTTTTATGTGAGCGCCTCTCTTTGTAATGATGTTTATATGAAGTCGAAGTATCTTATTTCTAAGACTTAGTTTTTATATTGCTTTAATTTTAAAAAGGAGGTGTTTGTTGACCCCTCAAGAGATGAGAGTCTCATATTTGAGCTGCTGGATTTGAAGAATGAGGTGGCGGATCACGAGAGTGCCACCTGGTTTTTGCGTGATCTTGCCATTGAACAAGATGCAACAGATAACATGGTATATTAATTTTTCAATTTCTAGATATTTTTTGTTCTTTTATTTGTTTCTGATTTTGTATATGAAAGCTACTCACTCAACTTTATTAGCCTCAATTTTATTCTAAAAAGTAGGATTAATTAAACCTAATTTTGGTCAATTCAGCTCCAAATTTTGCTCATTAGTTACCAAGACTGAATTTAATTGCAATATAAACCAACAATGGCCAGCAAATAAGGGACAGTTTCATATGTCATTAAATAAAAACATACGAGAAAAATATGATTGAATTATTGTAGTAAATTTATCTGCTCCTTGTTTCGGTAATTCATTTCTTGACATAGTATGCCTATGATCGAAACAATGATAAAGAAATGAGTTCAATTTATTGGAAAAGAGATGAACAGAGATGATTTCAGTGTGAAAATGTTTGATCAGAATCATTATGAATTATATGAAGTCATTGTTGTGAAGAAAAGAATAATCCATAATTTTCATCAAATTTACAAAACCTGCCATCAAATGAGATAGATGTGTAAGCAACAGAATAAAAACTCAAACATAGTAGGGGCAAATAAGTAATTTTAATGGTGCATGTTGAATTCCCGCCAAATCCAACCATAAGTCACAATATTTCATAGGGTCCAAATTATCCTTTCAAATCATCTCAAATAAAATCATTTTCTGTTTGTTTTTTTGCTTCGATAAGAGAATTTCCCAAAATAAGAATTTCATTTCTTATTTCTTAAGAATCTCAATCCTTTGGATCAGACACTATATTTCAGTTTTTTCTTAAGTTCCTTGGTTGCCATGCATGTTACCATTTTTACCCTTGTCCAGGTGCTTGAGCATTCTGGTACTATGGAGCTTACTGGATTGCAATATGAAAATACACCAGTACCAGCTATGACTGCAGTGGGCCAACTGGTACAACTCTGTCTCTCTTTCTCTCTTACTGGTTTGTTTTGGGTACTGACAGTGACTGGTCTGGTACCAGCATCTGGGACTAAAGTTCTTTGCTTGAGGAATACACTGATATTAACATATAGAGTGAGGCCATGGTACTTTGCAAAGCGTGGATTCGTATCTTCGTTTCCAAAATACAAACTGTCGATCCAAACCGCTCAACATGATCTCCATATGAAAATGCACTTGGAGATCAAATTTTATATTTTTAAAATTAGTTTACTATTTTTTGTAGATAAGTAGAAAATGATTTAATCTAAAGATTCTGGACCATAAAAAAATAGTGATTTTTACTTACAAAAAAAAAATAGTAAAAAATTATAAAAATTATAAAATTTGGTCACTTGGTACATTTTTGTATGGAGATCATGTTGATAGGTTCCAATTGACATAACACAGACCGATCCACGCTTTGCAATGTACCATAGCCTCACTCTTAAAATATATATACCTAATTAACTGCTATTCCTAATTTTTTTTATTTAGGCTATTTCAAAGGGGAGGCAAGGAAGAGGAGCAGAAAATATAGTGCGGGTAAATCAGTGCTACAGCTATTTAATTCTATTTTCCTTTTATTTACAAAAAAAAAAAAAACCAGAATGTCATCAATTAACTTGTGATATTAAATTTTTTTACAGGCGTACCTTGCAAATTTTCGTCTGAAGAATGTTTTGACTGACGTGCTCATCACTGCATATGAACCCTTGCTAATAAAGTGAGTAGTTGTGCTTGGTTAAAGAATTAAGCCTTGTAACAAATTCCAGATAAACTGGTACAGATCAGGACAACACAAGGGTAGAGATTTTAACTTATTAGTTTTGGCTTCATGCAGCGGACGTACCATATGCAGTGCTGTGATGATTCTATAGTCCATGTGCTACATTAAGCCAAAACTGCTCTATTAAAGTCTTTACCCAACACATAAGGCTTTCATTAATCCTCTGATAAAAACAAAGTGAAAGAATAAAAACTTGAACTCATTACCTATATGATTTAAGCTGAACTGAACCATAGCATACTTAAGTGTAGTATATTTTGACAATAACATAAACTCATTATCTACTGCTAATTTTTTCCCTGTAATTTTTAATGTCTTTTGTGACATGTCTAGAGTCTTGTTGTTTACTGGTAAGTAATATAACTTTTACACATATTTATTTTATTTTACTATCTGTTTATTGTTATTTTTATATGTCTGATATCTCAGCCCACTGAGTGAGAGTGCAAGATCAGTAGGAGCTGGTATTGCAGTACCAGCTGAGCAATCAGGATGCTTACCAGTACAAGAAGTTTTCAGACTGGCAGTTACAAGCTTCAAGGTTAATGATTGGAACCTCTTTGGTGGAAATGCAGGGGCATAATTGGGATTATTTGAAAGTTAAATAATTTGGGAGCAGGTTAAATTATTGATCTGACAATGCGTTTTTTTTTTCCTTCTTTTTGCCATTTTTAAAACACTATTTTCTTGATCATGGAGTTTGCTTTTACAGCGTGAGTTGCAGTAATGTAATGTTCTTACTTTGTTATTATCGTTTATTAACTTAGTGGTAGAATTAGTGGCTGTTTGAAAAAATATTTATCCATATGGGAAAATATTATTGTGTACAGATTCATGGCAAGCAAAGAACTTGAATTTTCATATAAGAGCAAAATAAATTGATTGGTCAAATGATAATATACCTATAAGTCTATAACGCCTAATGTTAGGTTGTAGTATCAATAAAAAATAAGAGGGTTACTCACAAAGGTTATTTTAATAATTTTAAAAGAAATATTGAAAAAAATCAAATAGCATTAAAAATTAAAAATAAATTAGTTAGTATATACATCAACACGCGCACATAAACACAAGTTGTTTTTCAATAAGAGATGATAATCTGAACATGAATCAAAGAATTTGAATACCAACTCAACAATTTCCATGCCTCCATACCATTCATAAAAGGACCCCTAGAGCTGGGCAACGCACCTCTAGATAGTTTAACATTGTTATAGCCAACTTTTACAAGGAATAAATTCCTTATTCCGTTGCTACAATCAAGCATAAATATTGAGATTTTGGTATCACGCATTTAATTTTTGTATAAGAAGATGGGTTCTGAAAGATTATACCTTGGTTGCAAAAAAAATTGAGGGGCAAATTCCTGGCCAATATTTTTATAACAAGAAATTCACTGGCCTGGATTTTTCTTGGGCAAGAGAATAAGATACAAAAACATATTATGGATTTAATATGTTATGTTGAAATCTAAAAATTCAATTTAGAATAAGATGTCCCACATGGATAGTTAGTGATACTGTCATTTTCCCATAGAGAACGGATTAAAGTTGCACGAGGTGCATCTGGATTGAGAAATATTTTTTTTAAATAAGGGTTCATCAACCCCGGCATTTTTTTTATTTAAATCAATTTTAGAAGTCGCAAATCAATTTTATTGGTGTATATTCCTATGGTTGGAGCCTTGATAGGGGACAGTTGTAAATTGCTCTTTTGCAATTCCTAAGTAGAGAGTAATTTATCTTTATTAGAATAAGGTAGCAGTATTGCATCCTGCAAAAATTGACAATGACGGTTATTTGATATTTTTCTGAATTTCCACTCATGCATCCTCTGCATTTTTATTTTTTTTTAGCCTCAAAATAACGGAAAGAGATAAAGATGGATGCTTTACCTTTCATAATTGAGAGGCTAACAGAAATCCCCTTCAAAGATTTTTTATCAAAGAACAGCCCTCATTACTTGGATAACCTTGATTTTATTGTAAAAGAGCTAGTGATTTTAAGCAACAGCCCGAGGATCAATAGCTGGCCTTAATTAAGGGACTGAGACTAACAGTGCACAAAGTTGGGAAGTTCATGAGTGATATTCATGCACACTTTGACACCCATAAGGCCATTGATGAACTGGTAAAGTAATGGGGGGACATCCTGAATATTATTGCTGGTATTGTGCATTGCTGTTATGTGCTGAAGGCGAATCAAGCAGAGAAAGAGTATGCTCTTGAGGAGGTTTACGGGGAAAAATTTGAAGAGTTAGAAGGAATTAATAACATATCTGTCTTGTTAGATGATCCAAACACAAGGTTGGAAGAGCGGGAGAGCCTACAACTCTTCCTCTTGAAGGCATTTCCTGTTCTGACTGAGATGAGCGAAAATTCGAATAAGAAAATATTTTTACTGGAGTTGTCTAAAGAGCTGGATAATCTCCCTCATCTGATTTGTAAGGCATGTCATGGTTTACGTCTAGCCTTGGTTTTAGTAGGCAGGCTCCTTTCGTTCAAAGAAACGATCAACAATATATGGAAGAAATTGATAGATGAGTTGGATGCATTCAAAAATGATGACAAGATATTGTTGAACACCATGAACTACTGCTACGAGAATTTACCGTACTTTCTCAAACCGTGTTTTCTCTATTTACCATGTTATCCCAAAGGCTATGAGATCCCCTCAAGATCTCTAACTAATATATGGATTGCTGAAGGATTTATTTCAACAGAGAAAAGAGGAGACTGTAGAGGAGACAACATACAAGTACCTCGAGCAACTTGTGAAAAGGTACTTTTAATTGTTTATCAAATCACACATTTCAGTATATCTATTGAATTTTCAAGTCTTGCTTCACCCATCCATGATGAAAATAAATATTCTTTAAACATACTTATAGGTCGTTGGTAGATGTTTAAAATTTTGTTGTTGCTTGTAGGTCCTTGGTTGCTGTTTCGAAGATATCCTTCTTTGGTTCAATCAAGTATTGCAGGGGCGGATCCAGGATTTCTGTCAGAGGGGGGCAGAAATCGGATTCAAATAGCTTATCGGATTCAAACCGTATACCATATACCGTATACCGTAAACCGTAAACCTTAAATCCGAATTTTTTTGCTTGAAGCTTATTTTGTTATAAAAAAGTGAAAAAATAATAAAAATTAATTAAAAAAATTAAATTAAGACAATGTTACACTCAAATAATATAGTAATATAATACACATTTTTAATGCTAGATATTATGTTGAAATTACTCGATTATCTCGTTCTTGTCCCAAAAAAAAAAAAAAAAGATTGTAGAGACAAACCAAAATATTATTAACATTTTTAAATAATATACTTCTTTTGCTAGCAAAATTAGTTATTAATTTTTAAATTTCAAAATATCTTTCTGAAAAATAATTAAATATAAATATATATGTCCTAAGAGAAATAAAAAAATTACTTCACACGAATAGGTGAAAATTGAAGACATCCATTTTATTAATAACAATATCTTCACATAAACAGAGCCACAGAGGACTATAATGTTGATCTCTAAAAATATATTATATATAGAAGAAATATAAATAATAAAAAAAGAAACAAAAAAGAAGTAGAAAATATGGAAAAACAATTCAAAAGCAAATACAAAAATGCAAAAAAATGTGAAAATGGATAGTTCCATTAGCACTAAAATTGAGAGAGAAGAAACAATTAGAGCCGCTGCTCTTATTAAATTTGAGTAGCTCATATCTTCAATATAATTTTAATTGAAGCTGGCCCACAAAAGCCTCTTTATATCTTTCTTTAATAATATGTACACCAAGTCTATCTAGGCAAACAAAGCTTTCTTCTCCAACACAACTCAACCAAAAAACTAAAACAGAAACAAAAATGGCAGAACTCTCAAACACAACTCAACAAAAAAAATCAAATATAAATGGCTGAGACAGAAGAGAGTCACAAAATTGGTTTATTAGTTCCAGGGAGGGGCAATCTAATTTTCAGGGGGGGCAAAACCGAAATCAACTCATTTTTTCCACTATTTTCGAAAATCCAGGGGGGGGCAGCTGCCCCCCCCCTGGACTACACTGGGTCCGCCCCTGAAGTATTGTTGTGTTAATCCTGCTATCCATAAATTTGCCATCGATCAATCTAACAAGGAGGGGTTTTTGGTTGCTAACCCAGATGAGAGAACGATTGAATCCCTGTTTCTTGTAGCAATCCACGGTAATAACAACTGTCATTACAGAGAACTTGATATTAATCATATCCATTCCTTTTTGGCATTAAATTATACTCAAAACATTCTTAGAAATGCTAGATTTATCAGTGTGTTGGAATTGTTGGGGTCCACGGTACATACCATACACAACAATACCAAAGATGACCTTCTTACGTTATCTCGGCTTGAGATATACTAGCATAGATACACTCCCATAAAATATAGAGGTCATGCAGAATCTTCAAACATTGGATGTTAGAAATACAAATATAAAGACCTTACCTGAATCCCTATGGAATATCTCATGTATATGTGGTGGCCTGGCCCGAAATTAAGGGCCCGCCCCCAGTAGCCGAAATAACTGCTTTACAAACATTAAAAACAGTTGTTCTTCCTGCATCATGGATGGGTAGATGCTCACAATTCCTGACTAGCCTTAGGAAGTTGTTCCTTTCATATCCGGATGGTCCAGACTAGAAATCCGTTTCTAATCTACTTAACCAATCGGTTAATCTCCTATCATTGACAATAAAAGGCGACTTTGTGCCATTGGAGTTTGTCGATATGAGGGCATATTCAAATCTTGAGACTGTGAGATCAGTTCGGTTGGAGGGAAAGTGGAGTTGCAGGAATCTTTTCATAGATAATGTCAAGTTCCCACCAAATCTTATCAAGCTCACTCTAAAGAAGTCTGGTTTGAAGGACGATCCCATGCTGCGGCTAGAGATGGTTAAAATCATGAAATTTCTAAGCTTACAAGACGGAGCATACACAGGTAAACAAATGACTTGCTCGACAAAGGGAATTATGTGTCTGCAATCCTTAGAAATTCTGAAATTGGAAAACTTGGAGAAATGGGTGGTGGAAGAAAACACTATGTCAAAGCTTAGAACAGTAGAACACTATGTGTTGTTCAATGCGACAAACTCAATAACCTTCCCGAGCGGGAGCATGTTACTATACTGCTGTCTTAGATACTTGAAATGCTTCTTTGCTTCTCTCTCTCTCTTTGTGCGTTTCTTTGATCTATGCGTGCCTGTTTTGATGTATGTATGTTGTTTTCTGTTATGAGTGTGTAAATGTGTAAATTATAAAGATATTAAAGGATGAGTGGACGGATGTTGTTTTTCTTTAATCTTTGATGTTTCATATTTTAAAAAATTTAGATGCTACGTAAATCACGTGTGACATAATAGAAAGGTTTATTTATCATTTTTTTTTGAAGGTTAGCCTAGGCCAACAATATATTGATAAAATAAGTTTATGTACAATAGTATTCACAACCACTCCATTTACACAAAGAAAGATAGAAAAAAGCTAAAAGGAAAAAGAAGAGCTCGCTCCATTTTTCAAATCGTTGATAAAACTGCCAATTGTGTTACGTATGCACCCACCTGGCTCATACCCTTACTCCTTCGCCCTTCTTTAAATATTACACAACCACTGCATGATAATAATGGATGTTTCATTAATTAAAATGTCCACTGGTTTACTCTTGTTCGAAAAGAGTCTTCTATTCCTTTCTTTTCAGATTGCCTATGCTCCTGCCGTCCATACTACTCGTTGTTGTCTCTTCATTCGGCTAGAAAGATGCTGTAAGCCTAGCCACATGTTGCGAACCTCCCGGGCATCCCCTATCCTGATATTAAGTTGTGCACACAGCCCTCTCCAAAACCTTAAGGCAAAGCTACAGTCCCATAGAAGATGGTCTCTTGTTTCCATTTCTTCACTATGGCATTGTTTGCATCCGAATGGCACTGTGCATCCTCTTGCCATCAAGATTTCTTGTGTTAGGATTTTATTTTCAAGCATCAACCAGATGAAAACCTGAACCTTCTTCGGGATTTTTATTTTCCACAGGACTTTATGGTATGCCGATACTACCCCTGGGTTGCACATCATATTATATGCTGATTTACATGTAAAATTCTCTGTTGGTGACCATCGCCAGACCCATTTCTAGTTTATTGCATCGTGATTCACTGAGACACAAAAAAACAGGAGTAGGCCAGCTAAATCCTTGAGGAAGTACGAGGATGTTGCAGATGTATCCAGTTGTGAAGTTTCGGTAATGGCATGTAATCTCAGGTGGAGCCCCATACCCATTTGGACTATGGTGAATAAGCCACAACCACTTGGTTAGTAATGCATTATTCTGAATTTCTAGATCAATGATACCCATACCCCCATTTTCCTTGCGTGCGCACACTAATTCCCAATTTGCAAGGCAGTTTATACCTTGGCATGTGTCTTTGCCCTTCCACAAAAAGGACCTCCTCATTCTGTCGATGTGCCTCACTATTCCTTTTATCATTTTACAAAGCACAAGTTTCTTGTGCCTTTGTTAGACAAGCATCTTCCACCTCATACCTCTAAATTTTTTCAGCTGATTATTTTATTCATAACATTTAAAAAAGAAGAAGCTAAAATCAGTACGTAAAATCATTTTTTATTTTAAAAATGATAAAACGGGTCCGGATCCCTGAAGTAACCCAATCTTTGAGTTTCGAATCAAGACCGCCTGATTAGAATCTGTCATTCGAGATTGTTTCGTGATTTGAATTTATCTCTTAGAATGTGTGCACTCCAATTCAGATAGATTGTTATGGATTCGAATCGTACAGTCCGATTTAAAATCCAATCTTTGAGTTACTTCACTGCATCTGAACTCCCCAAAAAATTGAGGGTTGTGTACGGTAGGTTTCCTCGCGGCAGATGGCCAGAAGTCAGAACGCTTCTTTTCTGTTTTGCTATTTTTGAAATTTTACGAGAATGATGATATTCATTTTATTTTTATTTTTTTAATGCTATGAATAAAAAAGTTGTTTCTTCCAGGGGTCAAATTTGAAAATTGCTTGAATTAATAAATAACAGAGGGTCAAAATGAAAGTTGGGTTCAGGCAGTATAGGAAATAAAAATCCAGTGCGCACGACACACACACCTCTTTTATCTGCCCAAAAATTTAAAAAACCTAACTAGAGGAGAAGTATTAATGCAGGAAAATTTTGACTCATGCGATTAGCGATTTGAATTACTAAACCCCCCTATTATAATTTCAATTGCTCTCTGAACTTTGAAGGGATCATTCGACTGTATTTTATTAGCGACCATTGTTAATTTCTAAAGCGCAGGAGCCTGTCATGCCATTAGAATATTAGCTATTATGGTGTTTTCATGAGAAAATTAGAACATTTTGATTTCATTTTTAATGCCTAATTTAATCCGATCATCCCTTGATTAGATAGCAAAGCTCAGTATATATAACCCAAAACGCCTGAAAGTTGCAATTCAAATCGCAAACCTTGTCAGATTAGGATTATGGTCTTATATCAAGTTTGCACCAAATTTTATCATTTCAATTTGGAATGCTTAAACATTTTATGAAATAATTCCGATTAATATTTCGGTTTAAAAATCTGCCACACATTTATATCACACTTGATTTGATAACAATTTTAAAATTTTATAATCTAAAAAAATAGATATACATATAATGTTCCATTTTATTTCTACAATAAGTAGAAGATGTCAAAATTTTGGTGGGCCGCCAAAATACATAGGAGTGCTGATTATACAGAAATGAAATTTGCTGGAAAAATAATACAGGCCGTTAAGCCCATTCTTTTTAAACAACTGCATTTCCGATTCAGTAAAACTTCGATAAATTTTCTATCGGATAATGTAATTCAATTTACTGAATTAAATTCTCAGACTTTTTTAGTTTTTTGTTTTCCCGATAACCCACTTCTCTCCTCCCCCACTCACTCCATCTGATTCTTCAATTCGATGGCGCTGTCGTTAGCGCCTCTACCTCAACCAAGCTCATCCTTAGCGCCATCTCAGCGTTTTAGAAGCTCCACATATGTCATCGCTGCTCCAAACAGATGCTCTGTCCCTAGAGCGGTCAGTGCTTCCTTTTTTTTTTTGGTATTTAGATTACCACTCAAAGGAAGGAAAATTTTCATAATCGAGGTTTACAATTTGTATCACGTTTATCTTTAGTTTAAACTAGGTCGGAAATAATGTGGATGTTTCTTTTGCCAAATAGAAGATCAGGCGGTAACTGATTTTAACTGAGACTTGTGCTTAATTTATGTAGTTTCCTTTTTATTATTGCTTGTATGTAACCTCCTAAGGTTGATGGTTTGATGCTAACAGTGGAATTTGACTACTCGTATGTATACGACCTAATTGGTTATATTCATAACCTCTTGATTTTGTACTAAATTTTACTTAGATATTTTAATTCTGCAATATAGGATGCTGAAATATGAATGACACAGTAAAACTGTAAAAGATGTCATCTGTTGATATACATATCTAACTGCTGAAATTGATTTGATTTATCACGTACAAAAATGCAAGAAAAAAAATAATCTTTTCCACTTTTTTCTTTTATTGTACACTTAAAAATATGCTTTCACCGGACAGACTGCTGCTACGTCATTAGATCGGTCTTCTAAAGGGAAATCTGATTTCTCTATATATGTACATGGAGTACCAAACAATGAAGAGTTCAATTGGGATAATTTGGAGTCAGATATAAATTATTGGGCAAGGCCTCTACGACCAGTTCAGGTATAAGGTGTGCTTATACATGAAATACATTCCTCTTTGAACTTAGTAGCTTACGAACTAGGGTATAATTGTAATTTTCATCAAAATCTTTTGCTTTGTAGTGGTACCCTGGCCATATAGGCAAAACTGAGAGAGAGCTCAAAGAACAGTTAAAACTTATGGATGTAGTTATTGAAGTTAGAGATGCAAGGATACCTTTGGCCACAAGCCATCCTATGGCAAGTCTTCTTTCTCTATATTAATTCTTTTTACATATATAACCTTCAAGGATCTCAATTTTTCTCATAAAATGTGCTTTCAGAAAACTATTATTCTCATGTAACCTTAATTTTCGTTATATCCTTTGTACGGGGAACTATAATGTGTCATTTCATGGTGCTTTTATGTTTGAGGTCATTAGTGCAAAACAAAATACTGAAATTATATTAAATGTGTAGATGGATAAATGGCTTGGAAACCGAAAAAAAATTCTGGTTCTGAATAGAGAAGACATGGTTTCTAAAGCAGACAGAAATGCATGGGCTTCTTACTTTGCAAAGCAAGGGGTGAAGGTTATACTGGCAAATGGACAGCTAGGAATGGTAGTGACCTTAGTACTTCATTGTATTCTATTGTTCCATGAGGAGGGTTCAAATGCCTCCATCATGTGTGCCTCCATCATGCCTCAACTTTTTAATTTTCTAATAACAAAATTTTTAGAATTTGTATATCAAAATAAAACCAGTAGATGTGATCTATATTACTTTCTCTACATGCACATAATTTTTTTTTTTTATCAATTTTCAATTTTGTTTTTATACGAATCAATAAGCTGAAAATTCAATGTTCTGAATTTATCCATAATCCCATATTGATGTATTTTAGCAAATTCCTAATATCGTCAAAATAAAGTTGAATGTCATAATCTTTTATATATGCATAGAGAAAATAATATAGATCAAATCTAACGGATTTATTTTGATATTTGAGTTTTAAATTTATGTTATTAACATCTAAAATATGGAGGCATTTGAACCCTTCTCTTCTTCCATCTATCTCAATAATTAATATTTGTGTAAATTTGATATGAAATTTTAGCCTGATGCTATTTTAGGGTGCAATGAAGCTAGGTAGGCTTGCCAAGTCACTAGCAAGTGACGTGAATGTCAGAAGAAGAGCTAAAGGGCTCCTTCCTCGACCTGTACTCCTTTTCCCTTTCTTTTACTGTTACAATTGATTCAATTTATGAAAACAACCCTAAAATTTTGCATCTCCTATATGAAGTCAGTAAAGTGCCAAAGTTTCAATTTGCGTCCCTTTGGTTCCTTCTATCATTCCTCAATCTTCAGAACTGGCTTAAGACTCATTCCTGGTCAGCAATGTAATCTTATTTCTTAGTTTATATATCTGATTGGTATTGATGACAGGGGCACATGTATAAATTCTGAATGCCTAGGGACCCCAATGGTACATTAGAAATGGGAGAAATGGTCCACCCATAAAAGATCATTTTTGTAATTTACGCAGTATGTGATGGACTTGAAGAAGTTGGGCTTTCCAAGTTACTTTTAAATTTTACATCTGTTTAATAAATAAATATTTATGGTGGGATTATCTTAGTTAGATTTTAATTTATGCTATTTAACTATTTAAGTGAATAACTTCTTATATAGGTTAGGGCTGGCATTGTGGGTTATCCAAATGTGGGCAAATCATCTCTAATTAATCGCTTGCTTAAACGAAGAATGTGTCCAGCTGCTCCAAGGCCTGGTGTCACCAGAGAACTCAAGTAATGTTTTTTTGCTTTTAGGTTTGTTAAAAATTACCAATGACTTTTGCCTTTGCTAGCAGCACTGAACATTTATTACATTTGTAACTAACAGCCAACAATTTTATTTCAAAAATAAACGCCCATTGGTTAGATTATTGTGGAAAAGACATGTCTGTTTGATGTTGATAATCCTCCCACTTAGGTATTTTCTTTTTCTAAGCCCAAATTTGCCCAAATTCGATTGAGATCAAAACAAATCAAGTGCATTGAATGTTAATTCTTTGTGTATGTAGAATTAAACTCTTTTTAACTAAGGACTTTCTAGAAAAATTAAGAACCAAGTGGATTTAGATGCCTTTATTTCTGGATAAGAAGCATATTTAAATGTTAGTCTCTAGATTTTGATCTATTGCATGGGGTTAAACTGAGAAAGGCAGGGGAAATTTAGTCATATTTTTGTGTTGATTGATTTTGGACCCTAATGGTCTCAACTGTACAACTAAAAGCCATGTGCAATTTTCAAAAAGCACTTCTTTTTTTTTCCTGCTCAAATTGCATTATGAAAAAAATGTTAACTGGATTTGAATAACAATGGAGCAGGTGGGTCCATTTCGGCAAGGACCTAGAGTTACTAGACTCACCTGGAATTTTACCCATGCGAATAAGTGACCAGACTGCTGCTATTAAACTTGCTATGTGTGATGATATTGGTGAGAGATCATATGATGTTGTTGACGTTGCAGCCATCCTTGTACAAATTTTAATCAAGTTGCCTACAGTTGGTAGGTTTATAAAGATTACCAATATTTCTATTTGAGTGAGGCTATAGTACTATGCATACCACGGATTGGTCCATACTACGAATCAATATTTTCTTTTTCAAAGTCTAAATAGTCAATCTGAATTGTTTAAACATGATTTCCATATGAAAATGTACTTGCGGACTAAATTCTACATTTTTTAGAATTTATATTATTTTTTAGATAGGTAGAAAATCACTATTTTTGAATGGTCTAGAATCTTTAGATCAAGTGATTTTCTAACTATCAAAAATATAGTGAAAAATTCTGAAAATTATAATATTTGATCAACAAGTACATTTTCATATGGAGATCATGTTGAACGATTCAAATTGATTGTTGGGACTTTGAAAATAGAGATATTAATTCATAGTACGGACCTATGCATGCCATGCATAGTACCATAGCCCCACTCTTTTATATTTTTCATATACTAAGACTGGATGGTAGTTCTGTATTATGCTTTTAGGTACTTGTAAAACTCAAACTATTACCTCTTAGAGTAGATCTATATTCTATCTTGAGTGAGCCTATGGTAATATGTATTACGAATTGAGCAAACTTTACATTATTTTTAATTTTTTACTTTTTTTTTAAAATATGTAGAAAATAATTGCTTTTGGATGGTTTAAAATTTTCAAATTAAACAATTTTCTACCTATCTAAAAAAATAGTAAAAAAATTCTAAAAAATGTAAAATTTAGTCTACAAGTACATTTTCATATGTAGATCATGTTTAACGGTTCAGATCGACTATTTGGACTTTGGAATTGAAAATATTAATCCATAGTGTGGACCAATCTGTGCTATGCATAGTCCCATAGCCTCACTCTTTTCTCTTTGTTATGTGGGTTTTCAGTAACTTGTAGAGGTTTGTTCATTTCTAGGTATAACTCTGCTGTGCAATATCTACGTGGTTATTTATTTATTTTGTTAAAGCTAAATTGAATTTAATAAGATTCCTGAGCACTAAATATTCTAATTTCCATAATATGTAAAGAGAAATTAAATTACATTTCTTGATTTGAACAGGTCCTGGAGCACTTTCAAAACGTTACAAGCTTGATCTAGAAGGAGATTGTGGTAGAACGTAAGCATCTTTATAATACATGAAATTAAATTAATGTCATATTTATATCTGTTCTTAATATATTAACAAGAAGTAAATTCTTGCACAGATTTCTTGATAAAGTTGCATCACAAGTGTTTGGTGGAGATGTTAATCATGCAGCTTTTCGTGTATTATGTGATTTTAGAAAAGGAAAATTTGGATGGGTAGCCCTGGAAAGACCTCCTAGGTAAAACCTCATTGTTAACTTGCTGTGTTAATTTTTTAATTTACAGTGAACTTCACAAAAATTTCTCCAATTGTATCTATATAACTAAATGGAATGCACAACATAACCTTCTAATGCCAATTGTTACTTTGTTTTTTAGGTTATGAGGATATTTTTTAATGGTCCTCAAGGGGTCTATTTATTACTGAATTATAAAGTTTATTATGATCTTATCATCTGTATACAGCACTGTATTCCATTCTTAGTCTTTGAACATTTTTTAATTTACAATGCACATTGTTAACTTGTTGTGTTAATTTTTTTTTGAGGAGGGTTTCAATGCCTTATCTTTTTCATACCTCGTCATATCTCATATTATACATCTTTGTTTTCAAAATTCAAATTGTCGATCCGAACCATTCAACATAATATTTATACTAAAATATGCATGGAGATGAAATTTTATATTTTTTGAAATTTTTTTACTATTTTTTAAGATAGATACAAAATCACTGTTTTTGAACCGTTCAAAAAGCAGTGATTCTCTATCCATCTTAAAAGATAGTAAAAAATTTCCAAAAATTATAAAATTTCATCCCTAACTATATTTTAGTATATATATCATGTTAAACGGTTCGGATTGACAATTTAAACTTTGAAAATGAAGATATAAAATATGAGGTACGAGAGACATGAGGCATTGGAACCCTCTTTTTTAATTTACAGTGAACTTTACAAAAATTTCGCCAATTGTATCTATGTAACTAATAGGAATGCACAGCATAACCTTTTAATGCCAATTGTTACTTTATTTTTCAGGTTATGAGGATATTTTTTAATGGTCCTCAAGGGGTCTATATAGTGCTGGATTTCAAGTTAGTTTGTCAGTTTTGGTTTACAATTTTCATGTGTTTGGCATTGCTAACATGTAAATGAAGAGGTTAAACTAATTGGATTTAGTCAAAATCATGCTCCCAATATTGTGTCTATATTATTTATTTTTCTTTTCCTTTCTTTTGGGAAACGAAAACTAATTTGGATTTGGAATCGGCAGATACCAAGTGTGGTTGGCAAATTGCAAGTTTTGCCAGAACCTTTGGGCCAGCACTCTTAATCTAATCCAGTCAGTCAGCGAATTGGTTGTAGTTCAAGTAACCCAACCCATTATGCAACGATCTTAGATAGTTGATGCCGGGAGAATCAATAAAATTTGACTCTGCTAAGTAATTTTAGATAAATTTGGATATAACACAAGGAAATGATATTATTTCAACAATGAAGAGCAAACAACAATTTGTGAATCTCAGTACATAATAGCATAATCCCTCTCCATAGAGTAATTAGCCTTATATAGGCGAACTGAAATGTAAAAGAAAGTAATTAAAATGGTTGCATAAAACATAAGGTTTATTCTACGACTGACATGTCAGCAACATAAGCTGATGTGTCCTAACAAATTCAGCTGAGGTGGCTGAACAATTTAACAAACTCTGGGAGTGTCAGCGTCTTTGTTTATTTGTTCCTCTCCAGTTCTTTCTTCTGTGCTTTCATCTCTCTTGCAAGTGCTGGACCTACACTGTCAGTCTCCAAATTCAACGCAGCCCTTTCTTTACTAACAATTGACTTGGGCCCAGTCACAGAGTTACATTTCTGTAAAGGCGATTGCCCGAGTGACCTGCCCCCGCTACCCGGGAATCCTCCTTCTTCATTTTAAACCTTCTTCTCAACGGTCACCCCCAAATCCAATTCCATGCGTTGCACTCTCTCCCCCTTCAGGACATTCATGTCATCATGAATGAAATTAGGAAACTGTTGATCAATCCATTCGTAATCCTCCCATGTCGCATCATCTTGAGTCTGACTACGCCAGTGGATTAGCAATTGAACTTGTGCAGCATTTCCCTTCTTCACTATTCGCCTGGACAAAATTGACAAAGGTACCAGCTTGCTTATCTGTTGAGGGCCATTAATGGGAAGGGACGGAGAAGGTATCTGTTTTTCACCCAACTTCTTTTTGAGTTGTGAGACATGGAACACAGGGTGAATTTGTGAATTAGATGGTAGGTTTAATTTGTACGCCGATTCCCCAAACTTCTGAATCACCTCGAAGGGTCCATAGAATTTTGAACTGAGCTTCTGGTTCTTCATGCCACTTACTGTAATTTGGCGATAAGGTTGTAATTTCAAGTAAACCCAGTCCCCCACAGAAAAAGTTCTTTCACTCCTGTGTCGATTTTCGACCTTTCTCATTCTGTCTTGAGCTTTCTTCAAGTTGTTTTCAACAGTGACAATGCTGTCTGCCTGTCCCTCATGACAATGTTTACTGCCTCCACCTGACTTTTGGGTATACTACCCAGAGCTAACTGAGGAGGTGCATATCCATATAAGGCTTCGAAAGGAGTGCTCTTAATGGCACTATGCCAATTTGAGTTGTACCACCACTTGGCTAGCGCCAGATAATCTTTCCACCTTGATTGCTTATCAAAAACCATTCCTCTTAGATACTGTTCAAGACATTGGTTCACCTTTTCAGTCTGGCCATCCGATTGAGGATGATAGGCAGTGCTCATATTCAATTTTATTCCCAACTTTTCCATCAGCTCTCCCCAAAATGTACTGGTAAAGACTGGATCCCTATCCGATACAATGTCAGTGGGTAGACCATACAATTTGTACACCTGTTCCATGAATGCCTGAGCTACACTTGCTGCTGAATGAGGATGCTTTAGAGGTATAAAGTGCGAATACTTAGTAAGCCTATCCACAACTACTAAAATGACCTCATAGCCATTGGATTTTGGCAAACCAGTAATAAAGTCCATACCTATGCTGCACCATGCCTCTTTTGGAATAGGTAGTGGTTGGATGAGTCCTGGGTATGCCACATGTTCCCCTTTATTGATCTGGCAATTAGGGCATTGTTGCACATGGGCATGTACTGTCTCTTTCATCAAGGGCCAATAGAATGACCTTTTTGCCCTTTGATAAGTAGTAGTAATTCCTGAATGGCCACCAAGTGTAGAACCATGCATTTCATCCAGAATTTTCTGCCTCCAATTTCCTCCAGAACCCACACAAATCCTGCCTTTATACCTTATCAATCCTTGAAACTCAGTATAAGGGCTTGTTTCCTCCATAGAACCATTATTTTTTAGTTTTGCCCTCAACTCTTGTACCCACTCATCACCATTATAACTCTCCTTCAATTCCTCCACCCATCTTGGAATGAGTACACTAACTACCTTCACCTCTCCTGTAGGTGGCACAACCACCTCTCCATCACTTTCCCTCCTTGAAAGACCATCTGCAACCTTATTTTCAACACCCTTCTTATACTCAATTCTGTAATTCAGCCCCAAGAGCTTACTCAACCCTCTATGTTGCATTGGAGTATTGACCCTTTTCTCCAACAGGTACTTGAGGGCAATTTGGTCAGTTTTGATTATGAATTCACCACCCATCAAGTAATGCCTCAATTTTTGTACAGCTGTGAATATGGCCAACAGTTCCTTCTCATAAGTAGATAAAGCTTGACTTTTCACCCCTAACTTCTTGCTCATGAAAGCCACTGGTCTGTTGGATTGCATGAGAACAGCACCAATGCCATCATTACTTGCATCAGTTTCAATCACAAAGGGTAGATTGAAATCTGGTAACTTGAGAACAGGTGCTTGAATCATTGCCCTCTTCAGTTGGTCAAAAGCTATTTGTGCTTCCTTGTCCCATTTAAAAGCATTATTTTTTAAAAGGTTTGTCAAAGGTTTGGAAATGACTCCATAACTTTGAATGAACTTCCTATAGTAGCCGGTCAATCCCAAAAAACCTCTCAGCCCCTTGATATTTTTTGGAATTGGCCAACTAACCATGGAATCAATTTTGTTTGGATCAGTTGCTACCCCTTCTTTGGAGATAATGTGGCCCAGATATTCAATTTTATGTACCCCAAACTCACATTTATTTTTCTTAACAAACAGTTGCTGATCCCTCAATGTTTGTAAGACAGTTTGTAAATGATGAATGTGAGAATCTAAATCTTGACTATACACCAAAATGTCATCAAAGAAAACTAACACAAATTTTCTAAGAAATAGTTTAAAAATGCTATTCATCAAAGCTTGAAATGTGGCTGGAGCATTGGTTAGCCCAAAGAGCATAACCTTAAACTCATATAATCCCTCATGAGTTTGAAATGTTGTTTTATGAATATCATTTTCATCCATTCTAATCTAATGGTAACCTAATCTCAAGTCTAATTTTGAGAAGTAGGCAGCACCATGCAACTCATCAAGTAAATCTTCAATGATTGGAATAGAAAATTTATTTTTGATGGTGCATTCATTGAGTTTTCTAGTCCACACACATCCTCCAGCTATCATCTTTCTTTTTAACTAAGAGTATGGGTGAGGAATAAGAACTGATGCTGGGTTGGATGAAAGAGTTCTTCAATAGGTCTTGCACAATCTTCTCAACCTCTCCCTTTTGGTGGTAGGATAATCTGTATGGTTTTTGGTTGACAGGTTTGGTATTAGGGAAAAGAGTAATTTTGTGGTCTACTGGCCTTGTTGGAGGTAGTTGTTTGGGTTCATCAAAAACTTCTTGGAACTGGTTCAGTAAAGTGCTGATTTTTGGATGCATTTGCAAGGATCTGTCTTCCTCTCCTCCAATTCGGAATATGTGAGCTAGAAACACTTGATTACCACTCTTACATTCCTTCTCCACATTTATGACTCCTTCACAGACTTTTACATCGGCACCCTTGTTTCTTGAATAGAGATTTACTTTTCTACCATTATTTTCCACAACAAGGTGCCCTTTCATCATATTCATTCTTACATCCCCTAAACTGGCAATCCAATCTACCCTTAGGATCACTTCATAACCTTGAACCTCCAAAATTCTGAAATCAGCACAAAAATGATGACCTTGTATGGTAAAATCAACATTCTTGCACAAACTATTAGTAACCAACATTTCTCCAGTTGCACTTCTTACTAGTAGAGTGGTGGTCATGCTTGTGTCTAGTTTTAGCTCTTCAACAATCATAGGGTGTATAAAGGAATGAGTAGCACCTGTGTCCACCAATATGCATACTGAAATGTTACCAATTTGCCCCTTATACTTAGGAGTCCTTCCTTCACTAATCTTGCTATCACTGCTCAGGGTTGCAATCTCTTCTTCTTCCTCTACATTTTCAGGATCTCCATATTTCCCTATTGGTCCTTCCCCTTCTACTTCCCTTTCTTCTTCCTCTTCTTCTTCTCCCTCTAGAGCATGAATTCCTTTATTACATTTATGCCCTTGCCCCCATTTTTCATTACATCTAAAACACAGGCCCAAAGCCCTTTTTTGGTCTAGTGTCATGGTATTCTAATTTTTAAGGGGTGGTTTGTAATTGGTATAATTACCTGGATTCTTTTTGAAAGGGCTCTCAATGGTCTTGGTGGGTCTGTAACTGGTATTGTTCTGAGGCCTATAGTTTGACTGAGTGGCTGGTTTAAGGAAGTTGGATTTCTTTTAAGTAGGACACACCACCACTTCTAACTCTAAGGCTAGGTTAAAAGCTTCATTCAATGACTGGGGTTTAAACAAATTCATGGAGTTTTGAATCTCATCCTTCAACCTACAAATAAAACTCCAAATAAAAAAATACTCATTCTTAATACCGGTTTCAATCAGCAATCTAGCCTTAGCCCTCTGGTATTCTCTTATGTACTCATCAACTGTATTGACCTGTTGTACCTTCTTAAATTGTACCACTGGATTGAGATGACTTCTTCTCTGAAATCGTTCAAATACGGCATTCACTAGAGACTGCCATGTTGGATTCGGGTGTTCTACCCGATAACAGCTATACCACTCCCTCGCATCACCTATGAAATGTCGGGTTGCCATCCCCACTTTATAGAAATCAGCTGTCTAATAGTAATTAAAATAAAAGTTGCAATGTTCTAACCATTCACTGGCCTTGCTCCCATCAAAAACAGGTAAGTCAATATGTGGCATGAAGCCTCTTGCCAGTTGTCCATTTTCTACAGTTCGATTCGACCTCCTCGTATCACTATGCTCCTCGTCTTCATCATCAGGATGTGGATCGGGCCTCTTCTTCTCCTTCCCACGGAAAACCCGATCAGTTCGGTATGACTGATTGCTATTTTGACTAGTATCATCACTCATGTCTAATACCAGAGATCTAATCAGACCAGTTAATTCTCTGAACTCGTTACGCAAACTATTTAACTGGTTTGCTTGATCTTGAAACTGAGCTTGGATCTGGTCATCTCGGTTTTGTTGCGAGAGCTAGCTTTCTCTGGTATACTGTGTCAATCAGTCGTTCATAGCCATCAGATCAAGAGCAGTTTCCTCAGGTGGTTCGTTTATGCGCTGTTTTGGCGGCATCTTCTTCTATACTGATACCTCCAAATGTGTAATAACCTGGCTCTGATACCAGAACTGCAACGATCTTAGATAGTCGATGCAGGGAGAATCAATAAAATTTGACTCTGCTAAGTAATTTTAGATAAATTTGGATATAACACAAGGAAACGATATTATTTCAACAACGAAGAGCAAACAGCAATTCGTGAATCTCAGTACATAATAGCATAATCCCTCTCCATAGAGTAATTAGCCTTATATAGGCGAACTGAAATGTAAAAGAAAGTAATTAAAATGGTTGCATAAAACATAAGGTTTATTCTACGACTGACACGTCAGCAACATAAGCTGATGTGTCCTAACAAACTCAGCTGAGGTGGCTGAACGATTTAACAAACTCTGGGAGTGTCAGCGTCTTTGTTTATTTGTTCCTCTCCAGTTCTTTCTTCTGTGCTTTCATCTCTCTTGCAAGTGCTGGGCCTACACTGTCAGTCTCCAAATTCAACACAGCCCTTTCTTTACTAACAATTGACTTGGGCCCAGTCACAGAGTTACATTTCTGTAAAGGCGATTGCCCGAGTGACCTGCCCCCGCTACCTGGGAATCCTCCTTCTTCATTTAAAACCTTCTTCTCAACGGTCACCCCCAAATCCAATTCCATGCGTTGCACATTAGCTGGCATAGACCTCTAACGCGGTCAGATAATTACTTAATTGGGTGTAGTTCAAGAAACCACAACCCATCAGTTGGCATAGCATTACTTTCAGGAATCAGATCTCCTGTTCCCTGGAGTGTAGGAAATTCCTGTTCCTATAGTCACTGCGGTGTGAATCCGGTTACTGTTAAAGGGTTTAGGGTTATAATGGTTTTGTATTTAGAGTTAAATAGAGGCCTACTCTTCAGTGATTCTGGGGATAGAAATTTCATGTCCAAGGGGGGCAGACGGTTCCTTACTTTCAGGTCAGCACAGGCGTCGTAGATTTTGTAGCTTATGTTAAGAAATATGTACGAATTTTGTTTTTTAAAATGGACATGCTGGAGCCCGAGAGCAGTTTTGAAACTTGAAAATTTCAGCTCCTAAATAATTTATGGTGTTTATGGAGGCCCAATTCAGTTATATCTCGGTTGGTCTACAAAATTGAATATAAATTAGTCTGGTTGGTTCGTTTTTCTTGAAAATGACACATGTTAGATAGTTTAACCGGGCTTTTGCCGTACATTACTTTCATGTTTTAGTCAAATTTATTTTAGATTACGCGATGTGTCGCATCAAACGACCCTTAAAAAGTAGATGAAGCTTCAATTTTTGGATTTAATTTCCACATAATGTAAAAAATATTTTAAAGATATATTAAAAACTTGCAAAACATTTCTTCCACCAACATCAAACATTAGTTTTCTAAATTCCCTTTACTCTTCTCAATCCAAACAAATAAACAATCGCCTGAAGTTTTAAACCAAACCAAAGCCTTCAGGCGAAATCTCCTCCTTACATCCAAAAAGCAAACCAAACTGTATTGACCATTAATGTCTCCATTCATGCCAGCAACCTGTTGCATGAGTAAAGCTAATATACACTTAAGTGTACCAACAAACTCATACACTTAACCCTAGAACCGTACGATTTGCTTTGAGATTCGTATATCATGACTTTTAAAGAAGCTACACGACTTTTAAAGAATCTACACAAATCTCAAAGCTAATCGTACGGTTCTAGAGTTAAGTGTATGGGTTCGTTGGTACACTTAAGTGTATATTAGCTTTACTCAAAAAGCATTGTCAATTTATATTTATTCCAAGACTTTGACCCTTAGATTTCAAGATTTTGAAAGTAATATTACCAAATTCACATAATTTACAGAGCACACCCTCAACCTTAATAAGTATACGATTTGGTCCCTCAATTTTATAAATTTATGTATGGGTCCTGTCATCACATATCCGTATCAGTTGGGAACTGTCCCTGGTACAACACCTAATAGTAAAAAGTAAAAACTAACAAACAAAGCAAGGTTAAAATAACTAAAAGGAACATAATATGAATTTTAAGCATTGTGCATTTACAAGATAACTGTATATTCTATTTGAACAACTTTTAGCCCCTTATTTTCCCTCTGCCTTTTATTTTCTCGATGCTTCTTAGAATAGTTGAAGAACCCGGGCTGAAATGAGGCTTTCGGATGAAGTTGAGAACAATTGAAACATGATTTCACATTTGAGGCTTTAACTGTGCTGACTTTTTTTCTTAGTTCAGAATTGCTGAAAGATTGAATAGGGCTTAATTGCACGTGATTAGTCTCTTAACCTAATTACTGGTAATTTCCCATTATACAGCTAGAACCTAGAATAATTTGGATAACACCAAGCATAAAAGTTAAAGATAAAATATTCTTCACTGGGCACTTTTAAGTAACAAATATATAACAATATAAATACAATAAAAACAGAAAGAATTGGAGAACAAACCTCATATCCGTACCAGTTGGGAACTGTCCCTGGTATCGACCGGTACCAAGGAATTCACACAATGCAAGCAAGAAGTGTACAAGGATAATTTATGTTTAGAAAGGATAAGATGGCCCCAAGTCAAGGTCGGTACACTAGCAGGTGCAAAGATAGACCAGATAGGCCCCTTCTCATCTAATTATCTGAAGACTAAAGTATGACAATGGGATATCTGACTTTTAATTAAACTCGTGATAATTTGAAATCCAACAATAATCTCTTTTTTTATTTATCTATATAAATAGGCCCCTTTTCATTACTGAAACGTCAAGTACAAACTAAAACACTACAATTTTACCCCCAAAACCTTAACCTTGCTAAAATGAGCACACCCCGTTCATTCTAAAACATTTTTAAGAAAACAGCAATATTTTAACAGCAGCACGAGGCATTCAGTAAATAGGAAAAATGTAACAATTCTATAACAAAGAGTTTGATTTTAAGCCAAGTTATTCTCAAGCCGCCATCAGCATTGGTATTTCACCGCCATAATGTTCATACATCAAGCTCTCTTAAGGAGACAAGCTTAAATTCAACAATAATCTAATACCCGTTAGAACCGAAATTGGTGAACATATTACCTTCTCCAGTCATGATCAAAGCAAAATCAGTGCTAGCAGCTCTTCCGCTTGAGTGTCTTGCACATCGTCTTCTTTCTTCCGCTTCCACTCGACTTTCTCCCGCGAAAATGATATTTGAGGGAAAATGAAAATTCAGTCTGACTGAATAGATTTTTTCCCACCAATTTTAACATAGACGGGAAAGAGATGGGAAAAATGGTGGGGAGTTTTGGGGAGAAAATAGGTCTGCCGAACGGTTTGGGGAATATTAACTCAATCCCACTTAATTTCCAGTGGGTTTTTGTCTGCCGAACACACCCTTACAGAACTTCAATTCCATTATCAATTTCTTTTCTTCTATTTGGTTACAATATTAACCACGCTTCCATGGGATGTTCAACAAAAATAAACTAGATCTTTCAACTTACAGAAAAGGTTGTTCGACATCAGCCTTTTTTTATTCAAGATCTACAAAATTTCTTCCTTGCTCTTGTTCCAGGGTGAAAACTGACTGTTACACAAGCATAAACTAAAAAAAAAGGCTAAAAAGAGAAAAACAATTGACCAGACTATTGCTTCTTATCTTTTGGTGGCAGATCCTTCTTAACGGATGAAGAATCTAGCTCTTTGGGTGCAGACCGCTCAGCATTTCTACAATCATCAGCAAAATTCAAAATCAAAGTGATTATCTAAAAGGCAGCATAATAGAGCTACATAATACAAAATTAAGCCGGTCTTATTATATAAAAAAGTTCTGAATATGCAACCTCTATCCATTGGAATCATCTATCTAATTAGCTTGCCGTCAACTACATAATATTCCACCAGATCGATACCAGAACATATCTGCTATAATAATACGCATAACAAGAAGCTGAATCTTCGAAAGAAAGCTTCCTCCTGTTTTAGCATCCCGTTCCTGGCTTTGCACTTTACTTGAAACAACAAAGAAATAATAGAAAATAAAGTAAAAATCAAAGAAGATGAATTACTTGACAGCGGAGGCAGATTCTTCCTCGAGCCACTGTCGGATCTGACGCACATTCCGACGAAAAATTGTCGCCGACTGCTTCATGTCACTGCGCAAGAGCATCACCACCGTGCCTACTCCAACCACCATCAGAATAAAATTCGTCAGTGCCATGTCTCCTAAAACCCTTGCTCGATCCCTTAATTCTTTTTCCCAATTCAAAACGAACAAGAAACAAGTTCCAAGTTAGTGTTATAAAATGCAGTTTTCATGTGGTATGCGGAAGGCCACCACATACCGCATATACGGTATACGGCCGCATATGCAGATTTTTATGCGGACTTATATATGCGGATTTTAAAATAAGAATTCTCATATAATTTGTATGCAAAACTATAATTTGTGTACATTAGAGGCATATCTAAGATAAGAAAGGAAGCATCTAATAAATGATTGATATTATGTAAAACTTAACAAATGAGAGGACTATACAACCAATGTTGTAAAATACGGTTTTGTTCATGCATGCAGAAGGTGCATACCGCATATGCGGATTTTAAACTATGTATGAGTTTATTTCCACTCAAAACATGCAAATATTCCCATTAAAAATAACTTGTGTCACATGTCAGAGGAAAGAATTACATTAATTCCAGCATATTAAAAATCATTTTTTAAAACCAAATTTCAATTCAATCATATCCATATGAATATTAATGCTCGGATAAATTCACACATAGATCTCCACATAAATTTGAACGTAAATTCAGTTTAAAATACAACTAAATTGTCAAATTAACCAACTAGAACACAAACATCAAGTAACCAGATGCAAACAATTATTTAATTGACACTCAGTGAATCAGTGATAGAATCGCATGATGTCAGATGTAAATATGAAATAATTGCATGATTAAAAATTAATATGCTTGTTTAAACTTTAAATTAATGGTCAATACAGGGGTTATTTAGACTTGATTAACCCAAACTTCCCGCCTATATACTATAAAGGTCAGACAGACGAGAATGCAAATTAAAAGGAAAAAAAAGATGAAATATTAAGCCTCAGTTACAGATTAGCTAAACCAAACAATCCAAATCTAGTGACAGAATCGCTAAACAAATTCAATTCAGTGAAATACCTGGAGAAGAGACGGTGATGCGTTGTGAGGAGAGAGGCGACGGCGGACAGTGGAGAGGAGCCGCTTGAGATGCACCGGAGGAGGGAGAAGCGCCGGAGGAGATAGTGGCGATCGATTTTGGAGAAGAGACATCTATAATTTTGGTTAGGTTAGGTCTGAATGAGAGCTGAGTTTCAAATACAAAAAAGGTCTGAATGAGAGGAGCTATATTTGAGAATTGAGACGGCTATGCGCGAAGAGAGTGCGTCTCCCTGTGATATCTCACATTTTGCGTGATCGACGTGTCCGGTGCCTATTCGGGGATAGCGCAGGGGCCAGTATTATTTGTGCTTCGAGATTCGTGTAGAACGCATTTGAACGTTTCAGATTTTCATATCTATGCTTAGTGCAGCCAGAAGATTGACTATTCAATCCTTAATTCATTTTTGGTTGAAAAATGTAGTATCCGAACAAATATTTACATCATAGGTTACTGATTTTAGGTCTGTAGTTGTACTATCACCTTACCGACATTTTTAAAAATACCCAAAAAGAAAATCAAATTATTAATAATAACCACATTTTTGGAAAAATTTTAAAAATGCCCAAACCGCCTCAAAATTTGGCGGTCCGGAATTTTTATTTCAAACCGCCTAATTTCCGGGCGGTCCGAGATCTTTTTTTTTTTTTTTGCTCAGAACCGCCTAATTTTGAGGTGGTTTGAGAATTTTTTTTTTTTTGCTTTTTTTGTTTTTTTTGCAAATCAAATTTGTATATCTGGTTAACATAGCAAAACACTTTCAAAAATTGTGAAAATTGACCGACATGTAGTCTTGACATTTAGAACAGGACTGTGAAGTTTCATACAAAATCTTTAAATAAATCGTGAGATATCAGCTCTCAAAAATTACCCGAACTGTTGAATATTTCATTCTAAGCCCAACTTTGCACATCTGCCTAACATAGAAAAACACCTTCAAAAATTGTGAAAATTGACCGACATCTAGTATTGACATTGTAGAACTGGATTGTGAAGTTTCATACAAAATCTCCAAATAGATCATGATATATCGGCTCTCAAAAATTGCCCGAACTGTTAAATATTCCATTATGAACCCAATTTTGCACATCTGCTTAACATAGAAAAACACCTTCAAAAATCGCGAAAATTGATCGACATGCAGTCTTGACATCGTAGAACAGGACTATGAAGTTTCATAGAAAATCTCTAAATAGATTGTAAGATATCAGTTCTAAAAAATTACCCGAACTGCTGAATATTTCATTATAATCCCAAATTTGCACATTTGCGTAACATAGAAGTATATTGTATTCCATCTATTTCCAAAGAAGTATATTCAACATTTCTAATATTTCAATAAAAAAATAAAATAATTTAAACAAATTCTATTTTGTAAAAAAAAAAAAAAAAACATTGGGCCACGCCATTCATGGATCCGGTTATTCAATTAGCGGACAAAAGCCATATTTTTGGTTACCAAGTGACTGGACGTTATTTTCATTTTCAGGAATTGGATGACCGGAAAGAAGATCAATATCTGGTTATTTAGTAACTGGAAGGGATATTTTTCGAAATTCATTCATAAATTGGGCCGATTTCGTAATTTCATTTTTGTTTTGGGTATTTAACCGATATCCACATCGCATTAAGTTTATTTATAAAAAAATTGCAACACAAGTCTTTACTCTTGAAAAATAAGAATATTCTAGTGATCACAGTGTTTACAGGCCACATCTAATATTTCAATGGCTTCGCAGGTGTATTCATGACATTTTATGTTCTGCAGCAATATATTATATTGAGGTTTAGCAGGGATATACATAAATTGCTTATAGCAAATAAAGTAGTAACATAAAGGCCGAAAAAGGGTACCTTTATATAAAGTTATAAACCTTGCATTTGGCTTCATCAACAACTACAACTCCTATCTCTTCGCTTTTCTTCACAGAAGGGCTACTTGGCTTCTGCCACTTTGTTTGTATATATTTTTTAGCAAGGGAGTAGCTAACAGTCCTCCTAACTTTAATTTTTTTTTAAATTCTCGGACATTTTCAACTAATCATGTAAACTCCAATACTAAATCTGGTAAATTTCAATACTAAATCTGATAAACTAATTCAATGAATTTTGTCAACATAAATTTTTTATTTCTGTGTGGTCTCCAATAACTTCCACTTTAAGCACTACTTTAACTACTTTAATTGCTTTGATTGGATCAACTTTTAGACCTTTGACCAGGACCACATTCAGAAGATCTCTAACAACTTTTCAAAATTAAATACTAACCATGACTACTTTAAAATTTTGTAAACAAAAATATGTAAAAAAAATTCGATTTTTTTTCAATTTTTTTTTCAAAACTTTTTTTCAACTTTTTTTTTTTTTCAAATATCATTCTAGATGCTACTTTCAATTATTTTAAATTTTGTAAATCTTATCACATAACTCTGTAAATAGTTTCGTTGAATCCTGTAAATGGGAAAAAAAAATCAATTTTTTTTTTAAAATTTGCATCTAGATGCTACTAACTAACTAGGACCACTTTAAAATTATGTAAATAGATATATGTAAAAAAAATCGAATTTTTTTTTCATTTTTTTTCAAATATCCTTCTGGAAACTACTTTCAATTATTTTGAATTAGGTAAACCTTATCGCATACTCTGTAAATAGTTTCGTTTAATCCTATAAATCGGTAAAAAAAATTCAAATTTTAATTTTTTTCAAAATTTTATTTTATTTTTTCATATCTTATTTTTTTTAAATGTAAAAAAAATTGAATTTTTTTCCCTTTTTTTTTCAAATCTCCTTCTAGTTATTTTGAACTCTGTAAACCTTATCACATAACTCTGTAAATAGTTTCGTTTAATCCTATAAATCGGTAGAAATAAAATTCAATTTTTTTTAAAAAAATTTGCATCTAGATGCTACTTCCAATTGTTTTGAATTCTATAAACATTATCACATAACTCTGTAAATATTTTCATTGAATACTGCAAACCTGTAAAAAAAAAAAATTCAATTATATATTTTTTTGAATTCTATAAACCTTATCACATGACTTTGTAGATAATTTCATTAAATACTATAAACCGGTAAAAAAAATTCAAATTTTTTTTTTACAATTTTTTTATTTTATATCTAGATGCTACTTTCAATTATTTTGAATTCTTTAAATCTTATTACATAACACTGTAAATCTGTAGTCATGATCAGGCCATGTGAATGTTGTCTAATATATTGCATTCTCTTCAATTTTTATTTATTATTCTATTGCAACACTTATTTTAATTGCAAGAAATGTCATTATTTCCAAATGGCCCCGTAACGAACACGTCGGGTGAGATGTGAACTCGTTTGATGCCCATTCTAAGCCGTAATATTATTTCCATTATTTAATATCAAGTCTCAAAACCTTTCCCTAGAATAAATTGTTAATGAAATTATATACGTTTAGCCTATTACATTCTTTGACTTGAATGTAAGCCTATTACTGATTCCTATTGGCTACTGCATAGAGTTCAACGGTTCTCTTCGCAATAATCAATTATGGGATTGACTTGATTGACTAATTAAACGAAGTCTCGCAGATGGGATAACCTCAGATATGACGAAATCTAATATATATATTTTTTAAAATGATTCCATCGGAATAACTAACTAGACGGAATATTCTTTTAAAAATTAAAAGGCATGAACATGTTTCTTTTGTTCTTTTTTTGGAGAATGAGATGAGGCATGCATTTGTGTTATCCATAGTTATGATAGGTTTATTTGCAAATTTTGTTTTACGAGGTATTTGAAAACTAGTGATAAAAGATAATTTTTTTTTGAATGGATTACATTTTTAAAATTCGAACTTTTTTTTTTTTGTAAATATTAAATAGTTAGATGACTTGATATCTAACTTCTTCTAAAAAAAAAAAATGAGATATCAAACAATAATATATCGTAGATATCTTGTTTCTGATGATGAACTCAAACTTATGTACTCATTTAAAAATTTCACGACAGTTATTTAATTAGCAAAAAAAAAAAAATCACCGATTACTTTTTATCCTAACATTTATTTGCAGAATATTGTGTATTTTTCCAGAACATTTTAAAAAGATGAACAGTTGTGTTGATTATATGATTACTAAAACTCCAAACAAAATAAAATAAAATCAGCAGATATACACACAAATGCATCCGTCTATTAGATCAACAAGATACACTTCATAAAAAAAATGAGATCTTCTGGTATTGCGTTGATAAGCTATCTGCATTTTGGACAGCTAAGATTTGTTTTGCTACTTAATTTATCAAATATGATAGTACGTACCTCCCATCAATTCTAACTTCTAACTGTCTGCGTGCGTTGTTCTATGCGCATATGTCAGCCCTTTCACTACTTGAATTTATACACACACTCATTAAGACTTGCATTTATTCTTGTATTTAAGTCAGCCCTTTCCCAACTATCATGTAGTTCTAATATTTTAAACAGTGGTTTGTGCCCAATCTATTTATGTCAAGATGACAAAAGAAAATAGTACATAATAATTATTGCTGCATAAGTTATCTTATATTAGACTCTAATTATATGATCTATATATGTTATAAGTTCAGAGGAATATTGATTGATACACGACATGAAAGTATTTTATGAATACACGAATTACATATGGGTGTTGGCCCGTTGTATATTTTTGTACACTTAAATAGTCTGATAATTTATAAAAAAATATATTAAACTTATAATTCTGCACTTCGATTATTTTATCTCATAAAAAACTACACATAAGATTAGAGAGAGCGACAACTCTATGCACCTCTCAAATTTATTGGGATGAATGCATGTATGTATCAGTGTGAGACCCGCATTCTATATCATCTGTTTGTTTGTGACCATTAATAAAGAAAGGGATGACCCCATGCACCTCTTGAACAGTTGAACTGATTAGGATGATTACATCAGTCACGCTCGGATTCTTTTGTTTGTTTGTAACCATCAATATCATATTGGAGCTATATAAAATTACTTCAAACCACATTATAATCTATGACCAAATACAAAAACACGTTAAAATTCGCATAAAATGGAAAAAAAAAAGAGCGAGCAATTAAAGAGAATCGGTGAGGAAACAAAGCAACACAAATTGGAGCTAAGTATTATAATTCTTAAAAAAATTATCTTCCAGCAAAAATCCAGTTTCCTCATTAAAAATAATATAAATAAATAGAGTACTGCGTCGGGGGTTGACCCGCGTCACCTCCACGGTGGGGTCACCGCGCTTAATCAATTCATGTCGGGGTCTTTAGTGTTGAATTCCGATCCCCTAAAGTAACTCAAATTTGTAATTTAGATTAAGACCGTCCGATCTGATCTCACACGAATATTATATGATCGAATACATTCTACTGCAGACCGGATTATGATCGGACGGTCCATATATAATCTTAAAATTTGAGTTACTTTAAGCAAACCGGACCATTGTTGAATTGAACTTTTGGTGTTTGCCCAAGTTTCTCTCTCTCTGGCTTCCTCGCTTCTTCCTCACTTGTCTCAACCAAAAAACCAAGCTAATAACGAAACAAATCTACATCTTTGTCTAATTCTCTCCCTCGTTAATTAACAGTCGCTACATACAACTTTTCTTGCAACCAGGTTGATGCCTTCTAGGTCTAGTAGAGATGCACCAAAGATTCCTTCTTTGACCTCGTTTTCTCCTTTTTTTGTTGAAGTTACAGTACTTGCGTTTTTGACAAATACACCCCCTCTTGCCTGTAATTAGCTGCCTGTCCATCTCCGCAAAGGTTCGCTTCCTTGATTTCAAAGTTCTTGTCGCTTGATTTCTAATATATAGTGTGGATCTTTTGCTATTAATTGTTGATTTAGTGCTTGGTTTGGGACAGAAAAAATGGGAGATGTATATGATTCATTTATTTTATTGTTGGTTAGTAATGTTAAAATATTACAGAGTGAATTAAAAAGAAATGGTGCTTCTGTGTGCTGTCTGGGCCGTTAGTTCCAACCAGAATTATCTTTTACTAGATTTAGAGTTTGACTACAATTTGCTGACTGTACCATGTTCCTACTTAATTTTCCAGCAAAAACAATGCCGACTTTGAATTAAATCATTTCAAATTATACATTTTCAGGTTTTGTTGATGGATTGGAGCTCCTCTGGTTCAGAAATAGCTACCGTGACATGAGTTTATAGAAAATATAAGAGAAATGGGTGGGATTTGTTCAGTTTGCGTGAGGAATTCAGCTGTCGATAAATCTCCAAGTGATACTACACTTGGTGCCAACACAATTAGAGATGCCGATTTAACAAACAAAAATCAACCGAAATTGAGTTCAGAATATTTGGAGACACAATTTCAAGAAGAATTGGTTTCGTCTTCAGTGTTAACTCCAGATTCATTGAGCATTCCATGCAATTCAAATGTATCTGATGAATTACCTAGGCTTTCAAGGTCATTTTCGCAAAATTCTGCATTGGCTAGACAAAGGACTGCAACTACAAAGGCTGGTACTAAGGCATGTGTTTGTTATTTTATTTTTGAACAACTATCTCTTTTTAGTTCTTGATTTTCTAATGCAATGCTGCAACCTCATTCTAAGGAAATGTAGTTTGTACTTTATACATGGTTCCATGGTTGATGGATGCAAATAGGAATTTTCATACCTCTACTTAATTATCATTACATATATTTAATTCAGCAAACTTACAGTGTTGAAAGCAATTTCTAAAAGAAAACCCATGAAAAGTTGGAATAAAATGTGCTTATTACTTCAGTGGCATTGGTACTTGACCTGCCAAATGCAGTACCTCTACTTCGATATAAGACTGGATGGTACACTAATCCGTGATTTCAACTTCTTAATTTTGTATATGAAGCAGGTACCAGATATTGGTTCAATTTTGGGCCGTGCTGGTACGGCAGGCTTAGGAAAGGCTGTAGAGGTATTAGATACACTTGGGAGCAGTATGACAAACTTAAACCTAAGTAACTCTGGATTTGTACCCAGTGGTACCACCAAGGGCAGCAAAGTCACAATATTAGCATTTGAAGTGGCAAATACCATCGTCAAGGGGTCGAATTTGATGAAATCTCTCTCGAAGGAGAGTGTAAAACATATTAAAGAAGTTGTTCTTGCATCAGAAGGTGTGCAACTGCTGATTTCTAAAGACATGGATGAATTACTGAGGCTTACTGCAGCTGATAAAAGGTTTGGGTTCATATATGGATATCATTCTGAGAGCTAAAGTATGTTGAGATTGCTTTGCACAGCCTTAAATATAGCTTGTGAACTTTTTCGTAAAAACCTTTTCTATTATCATTGTGTACCTTCTCGTACAAGTGATAATTAAATTTTGTAGACGAAATTTTTTTGTTTGTTCTCGTGGAATAAACAATTAACCACAGATTTGCATGGCTTACCCTCACAGGTTTCTTAGATTTGCTTTTGCATCTTTCTAAGGGCAACATTTACAAAATGATAATTACATAGATTGCAAACTTGTAGATACTTTTTTTGTTCTCTAGGTATGTTGATGCAAACTGGAAAAAAAAATCATATTTAGTGACCTGAAATTTACTTGACTGGGATTCATATTTATATATATTATCAATGACCCCTTATGTAGCGGTATCAATTTATTTCAACAGAGAAGAATTCAAAGTCTTTTCAAATGAGGTGGTTCGTTTTGGAAATCGTTGCAAGGACCCTCAATGGCACAATTTAGACCGCTATTTTGACAAGTATGAAACTTTTGGTTTTTATTTTTGTTTTGCTTATTTTATTATGCCCATATTGTAGGGGTGAAATGGTATGGATAATATCCAATCCATATTCTAAAATTAGACGTGGATATCCAATATCCGAATATCCGTGTGGATATGGATACAAATGTGGTTTTATGTTTCAATTATTCGTATCCGAATAGTAGATATATACCATATAGTTTAATATATATTATGAACAAATTATGTTATTCATCATTATAATTAGATAAATATTATGAACTTTAGTATTTTTTCATAATATTTTTATATTTTTCTAATAAATATCCAATCCAATCCGTATCATTATCATTATCCGGAAAATTTAAAAGGGATATGGATATGGTTTTACCACTATCCACTCCGTATCTGCTCTGTTTTCACCCCTGCCATATTGCGATTGACATTAATTACATTTTGTTATGGTTAAATTTGTTAGATTGGCATCAGAAATTACACCACAAATCCACTTTAAAATTGAGGCTGAACCTGTGATGCAACAATTGATGGCATGGGCTCAGTGCACAGCTGTGAGTTTACCAACATATGCTTTATTATTTCTACATTTCAAATTATCCAAGTTTTGAAATATCTGTATCTTCCTTTTGAAGGAACTATATCATGAGATGCATGCATTGGATAGATTTGAGCTGGACTATAGAAGGATGAGTAAAGAAGAGAACCTAACTGCAACTCAAAGAGGTAAAAGTTTCGTCTTTTGGTATAATTATATGATACATTTAGCAAATTATCCATGTGTCTTCTTTTGGTAGCAGTTTTGTTCCCCCTTTTAAAGGTCATATGCAAACAAGGAGTAAATCCTCTACTCCACCTTTAAGGAGCCAAACAAGGAGTAAATTTAAAGGAGTAAGAGAGAATAACATTTGAGTTAATCTGGAGTAAGTTACTCCACTTAGAGAGGTGGAGTAACTTACTCCACTAGTGGGTCCTGTGGTTAAGAGTAACATCATGTTACAATTTTCTCTCTCTTCATGAGCTTAGTCCACTAAACTCCAACCAAATATGATTATTTTAATCTACCTTAGCTTGGGGTAAGAAATTTAATCCGGAGTAACTTTACTCCACAACCAAACATGACATAGTGCATATGCACTTTCTCATGATTTGATTATTAACATAGGCGAACATCTTCAAATAATAAAGCAAGAAGTGAAAAGCCAAGGGAAGCTGGTTAAAAGTTTGAAGAAAAGATCACTTTGGGCTAAGAATATAGAAGAGGTACATGATTTATATTAAATGCTATTGTACCAATCTCAAAACAGTACTATTTTTATCTTATAAAATAAAAAATATTATATTTTAGCATTTTGTATTCACAACTGTACAAGTTATAACTGTGCTGTGAGCTGCAATAAAAAAATCAATACACAAATTGAAAACTGTAAAAATGATTGTTTCTTCTTTGTAGGTGATGGAGAAGCTTGTAGATATAGTTCATTTCTTGCATTTGGAAATATGCAACGCCTTTGGGAGTGCTGGTATTGTAATCTTATAAGAGTTAAAACATAGTAATTGCTTTGTCCCCATCAAAATAAGTAGTTATTTTGTGCTTCTGTGCATAACTTGTTGATCGTTCAAATTTGAAAGTTTGTGCGGGCAACAATATAGATCCTTCTATTGATGTTTGATAAAAAGGTTTGGGTCATTAAAGAATCATGGTCATTAAATAAATTGAAATTTTACATTTTCTCCTTTCAATTTTTTTATTTTGCAAAAATTATTATTAGTACTCATAAAATAAAATTACATGACATTTATTCATCCATCCCCCTCAATCTCAATTTTCTAGTCCCGCCCTGATCATGGTGGATATAAGTTGTAAATATTCTTGATAGGATCAATTGGAATAAGCTGGTATATTTAAAATGTGTAGACCATGAAGGAGCTGGGAATGCACCCATAGGCCGTGGCGTCAGACTTGGGCCCGCAGGCCTTGCACTACACTATGCTAATATTATTAGTCAGATAGACACACTTGTAAGTCTATTTAGTAATTTAAATTGTGTAAGTTAATAATTGGATGACTTAAGCTCACTGAAAGGGTAAACTTAATCTTTGAAGCTGTTGAATTGGCCTTAGTTGACGAATCTGAACCATTGAACAACATTCTAAATTTTAAAAATTTCAGTTTTCGTTAATAAAGATACAGAAACCGCTAGTTAGTTGTTGAAAAATGAACATGCCTATATAGATAGACTTCACAATTGGCATTTTTCAACCTCATAATCATGTAGAAAGTAAACATGAAAATTGGGAAATTATAAACTAGAAATGCATTCATTATTGGGAAGAAGGTTTTTATCAACAGTTTGGTTTTGTAATGTCAAGTTTATATGACACCTTAGGTTAAGCACCCCCAAAATCCTTTGGTGAGCTTAAGTTTATTATATCTTTACTTTATCCTTTTGCGATCCAATTTCCCATATTCAAGGGTGGGTTGTCATAGATGTTCCTAGAGAGACTAGAAATTTGAAAATATTGGGAATAGATAACTTGTTTTGGGCAATTAGATATTTTTATATCTTATGAATGGTAATTTAACCAACGCAATTAGGTATCAAGATCAAGTTCTATACCTGCAAATACAAGGGATGCATTATACCAAGGATTACCACCTAGTGTCAAATCCTCTTTAAGGTCGCGCTTGCACTCTTTTCAAGTCAAAGAAGAGGTATGTGTTTTTACTTTCCTTTTGGGAAGCTGGTCATGGAGGAGGGAGGATTGTGAAATTAAGAACGAGAGGACTTATTTGCATAATTCATGCTTGATTAAGGGAACTTGTTCTTACTATTAATTAACTTGCAGCTTAGTGTGTTGCAAATTAAAGCAGAAATGGAGAAGACACTCCGATGGCTTGTTCCAGTTGCTAATAACACCACTAAGTAATTGAATAAACACTCAATTTTTCTATTTCAGTTCTTTCATTAATTTCCTTTATTTAACATTTTTCTTCATTTTGTTTTGCTATTTTGCTAATTATATTTTAAAACCATTCAGAGCACACCACGGCTTTGGCTGGGTTGGAGAATGGGCAAACACAGGGTTAGCATCTCTCTTTATGTGAACTGTACCTTAAATTTAATGCATTAGGTTTGCATGTAGGCACATAAAATATCCATAAAAATCGGTATATTCAAGATTCTGATTTTGATTGTTACTAATGTAAAGATGTAGATAGGGTTTCTTTTCATGAGTGTGGCTATGGTACTATGCATAGCATATATTGGTCGGTACTATGGATCAATATCTCCATTTTTAAAGTCAAATAGTTGATCTGAACCGTTCAACATGATCTTCATATAAAAATATACTTGTAGATCAAATTTTACATTTTTTAAGAATTTTTTTTTTTACTATTTTTTTGTTGGACAGGTGGAAAATCACTTTATCTAAATATTTTAGACGATTCAAAAGTAGTGATTTTCTACCTATCTAAAAAAAATAGTAAAAAAGTTCTGAAAATATATAAAATTTAGTCTTCAAATACATTTTCATATGGACATCACGTTGAACGGTTCAGATTGACTATTTTAACCTTGAAAACGAAGATATTGATCCACAGAACGGAGCAATCCATGCTATGCAAAATACCATAGCCTCACTCTTCTTTTCATTCATTTAGATATGAAAAACCAGGGCACGTCAGACATCCGATATATCAACTTGCCAAAGGTTATTTGAAAGTTGACCAATAGCATAATGCATGTCAAACCCAAAACCCGGTAAATAACCAACTCATGCATCACTTTATAGGTCAGAGGTAAATAGCAATCCTTCAGGTCAAACCGAGTTGACTCTAATTGAGACATTGCACCATGCTGACAAGTCAAAAACTGAGTCGTTCATCCTTGACCTAATCGTTTGGCTTCACCTTCTCATAAGCCAATCTAAACCATCCAATGGAGTAACCTTCAAATCCCCAATCAAGTCTCCATTACGTTCCCCAACCAAGAAAGGACTTGCCGTAACTACACCTTGCTCTTCGTTAAGTCAAGAAGATCAAGAAATGCTACAGAGCGTGAAGTTTAGAAAATTCATACCAGGTTTAAGTAGGAGTCAAGAGCTTGATACGGGTAAGGGGAAAAATAAACGGCTGTGTAAAAGCAACAGTCAGTCACCGACTACTAGTAGTAATAACAAGCAGGAATTATTTTATATTAGAAGGGCGTCTATGTTGCCAGTCATAGATTTTAACATAAACAAAGTTAAGGCTATGGACATGGTTGATCGAGTTGATGGTCTTAATGTTCTCTAGGCAACTTGCCTTACCTTCCAGCCTTGTATAGTGCTTTTCTTAAGGATGCATTTTGAGTGATTTTTTTTTAGTTAAAGTAGGCTTAATGATCTGTGTACTGCAAAAATAATGCAAGTTTTGAATTAAGCTATGCTTATATCTTTGATCTGCTCCGGCAGATGCATCCAAGTGTATAAATTGTACCTGCTTTTGTTTGTTTATATGAAGTGAAAAAGGAGAGCAGAGCCGATTTCAGAACAAGAATTTAATTAAACCGTAATTTTGTAATCTCAATAATACATGTTAGAGAATCATCTCTATATTGGCGCTATGTCCATCTCCATACGAAATGTTAGAGAATCATCTCCATAGTTCTAATTAGTCTCTCGCGATGGTAAATTCATTCAACACCTGGCCTCCATTATATTCTGTAACTGAGACCATCATTTTCCTTGGGCGACACATTATCGGTTCAGTTTAGATAGGAGAATTGGGAATTGGGGTCGCATCGTAAATTTCACATAATAACTCTTCTCTCTATCTTATTCTGTTTGGCATACTGTTTTAATTATTTGCTAGGGCCTCTGGAAAAACAAGCTTGTCAGCTGAATACCTGTTATTAAATTTTTGTACGTTTATTGTTTATTTAATCTGCAAGTGCCGTTTACAATATAAAATTCACGCATATGCGATACCCAGCACTATGATAGATCAGGATTTGACGAATTGTACAAGATTTTCAGATGATTAGTCCACGAAGTCACCAATACGAGAGAAAAACTGTCTACAAAACAATCACAGCTTGAACTTCAATAAATGATAATACATCTATAAAACAAACTTCTACAGGTAAGATATTCAAATGGTGCTTTCAACAATTACATAACGGCATGACACATTTTTCACCTTCTTTTTATTACTATAATCATTTTTTTTTTAATGTTACTGCTATTTGCCATACCGTGACCCCAGTGCTTAGTCAGAAGTTAAATAGTCGCATGTAGAACTTGGAAGTTCTATTTAGTTAAATTCAGCTGGCATTTTATACAGATATTCAATGAAAGGAGCCCTACTCTGCATAAAATATCAAAACATTTACACCCACAAGGGCTTCACTTCATACTAAATCAACAAAACCAGTTTGTACAGATCAAATTATTAATCACCTTTGAATGTGCCTAAACAGCAGCACAGATAATGTAGCTTCAAAACAAGCTCATTGGTTATACCAAAGCAAAACGGACTTTTAAAAAAAAAATGTTCTGGTATCAAAAGACAAGATATCATTTAAAATATAGACCCAAATTTCTCTTTTAATGAAGGGGCACTTCAGAACCGGTGCTCCAACTTCTCCTGCTCCACATAGTGCTGTGCATACCTGAATATTCAGAATATAGAAGACAAAAATCATTAAGCAAGTCCCAATAAATTGATAATTTATCGATACTACTGAAGCACCTCATAAAAACACCTCAAAACCTTTAATTGTTAGTTAGCTTTCTTGAGCACTAACTTTAGATTGTATGGATTATGGATCACGGATCACATTTAATCAACAAAACAGCACAAATGAAACCACAGCAACATTTCTTTTTCTTTTTATTTTAGTACTTGGCCCATTGCAAGCATATAAATTCAATCTTTTCTAACACATCCAACCCGACCTGCTAGCAGGCTACATCTTACCAATAATTATCATCTTATTTCTAAACTGGGTCTGCCCTGAACTGAACCTAACCCAACCCAACCCACTGCCACCACTATAAAAAAAATTCATAAGTGTTGAATGTTGATAACATTATGTTAGAGTTAAGTCTGAGCGATGAATGTTCATAAAATCTAAGATAAGATGCAAATGCCAACATATGCAACTACTGAACAAACAGAACATCCAATTCCGGACTATAAAATGCTAAAGAATTCATAAGACATTGCTTATCAGACTTCTAATAAAAGACCAACTACCCAAAAAATAAAAATGATTTTTCATCGCTCAGACTTAACTCTAACATAATGTTATTAAAGTTACATGCAATCAGACATAACAGAATTTAATGATGAATAATTAAACTTAAATCAGAAACACATAGAGCAATAGAACATTAAGGTACTTACTTAGGGCCCTCAAAGCCTTAACCAGTAAGACAGATAGCTCAATTTTATTTAATAATTGAAGATGAGTACTTCAGCTGTTTGTACAGGTTAATTATAATTTTCAAATTAATACACAAGCCTTGAACTTACGGTAAGTAAAAACAATAGAAACCCTTTTGAAGGATCAGCCTAGACAAACTTTCAGATGAAATATAACATTGAGTTAACAAACTTAATAGCACTTCATAACTCAAAAGCAATGAATAGAAGAACTAGAAAACAGAGAAATTTTCAATATTCTTTCAAACAAAAATGCAGAATCAAAGGATTTATTTGCAGAGATCTTGTTATATAACTTCATAAATCAGACGCAATGGATAGAAAAAGTAGAAAGCAAAGACTTTTCAATATCCTTTCAAACAAAAATGCAAACTCATAGGAGATACTTGCAAAGATTTTGTTCAATCCTTTATTCATGTCTATTACATATATTTACATCTCGCTTCTCCTATGACAACATCTGTGGAATGAATTCAAAAATCACCATCTCAACTAGAACAAATAATGAGATACGTATATATACATTATAAGCAAATATAACTGAACCTTAAATCCGATAAATCAGTCAATGATTACTAAAAGTTGAACGTAGCATATTTGATTATATAAAATTCACTTATTACTGACACTTCTGCCAGTGAATTATTTGAAGACAAGATCTATTAAGCCTAATCAACACAATGTACTGAACCTAATCTTATAAAATGATCCCATCAACCCTCTGCAACCCAAAACATAACCTTTCCACCTGTTAGATCCAAAAATATTCGCTGCACTAAGAAATAAACATACACACAAAAACACTGCCAATTTTATCCCTATAGTTCAAAATTTACACAATGATCCGTCCAGCGCGATCAAATTAAACAAACTCGAACTCACAATTGATACCTCGATCCAACATAACCACATCCGATCTAACAAACCCTAGCACAATCTGCTAAAAGAAAGGTTGAGAGAGAGAGAGAGCGTACGAGTAGGTGCCAATGATGGGGGTGAGTAGAAGGGTGGCGCTGAGCCAGTTCTCGGTGACCTTGTGGTGGATCTTGGTGGTTATGTCCTTCCATAATCCGGGCATCACCTTCTGCTGGAACGGTGACAGTGAGTATACCACCGCCTTCAACCTCACAGGCTGCTTTCCCATCTCTCTTTCTCTCTAGGTTTCGATCGATCTGGTGCTAGCTTGGATTGGGTTTGGGGAAGAAAGTTCGAGTCCTTGAAAATAGCTAGGGTTGATTTGGTTCACGGCTGCTCGTGAATTTTTTTTATTGGAATGAACCAAAATTAGTTGCTGTTGAGTTTCACCATTTGTTTATGGTGTGGTAAGTTATGACTTATGGGTCCCACAAAGCATTTTACCCTTGTCAGCGATATACAACACAAAATAATGGCTCGTGTACTGGCTCCTTTCATATACGTGTGGATTCTGATCGGACGGCCCGTATCTAAACAGATAAATTCCTTTACCTTAGGTTATTGAAATCTATATTCTTCTCTGCTGTGGTGTTGCCTGTTGTGTTGTGAATTGGGTCTTTATAGGCCTGGGCTTTAGATAAATGGTCCAATTTTTTCAACTTCTGATAACGTTATTTAAACTCAAAAGTTGCGTGAATGCAATCTAACCGCACACAAGAGAACAACCCAATGTTATCAGAACTGGACCGGACGTCGACCCGAAAAACTTCCAGTTCAACGGTTCAACGGTTCACTGGTTGGACTGGTGGATCGGTTGAATAGACTGCTGATTTATTTAAATACTTTTATATTATACGATATATGTGCTATTGTAAATATAATCAGGTTTTCATATAATGAAAATTCAAACATACACATTAACTAACATACTATAAAAATAAATTTATAAATTAATTAAAACTATAAAAATAAATTTATCAAAAATGACAAAGTAAGTTTTTTAAGAAGAGAAAATATAGCATTCCATTCTAAATTTGCTTGATGAGTTTACCAAGAGGGATCCACTTACAACATTTGAAAGTTACAACATCTTATTACAACTTAGTTTTGCGATTTTTAAAGTCCAAACAGTCAATCTAAACTACTTAACATGTAATCTATAGTAACATATATTTGAATATCAAATTTTACATTTTAATTTTTTTTTACTATTTATTGAGTATTTTATAAAACTGTTGTTTTTAAGTGGTCTAGAATTATCTAAAAGTAATAGTTTTGTAAAATACTTAATAAATAGTAAACAAATTCATAAAAATATAAAATTTGGTCTTTAAGAACATTTTAATAAATATTACATGTTAAACAGTTCGGATCAACTATTTGAACTTTAAAAATCACAAAACTAAATTGTCGTAAGATGTTGTAACTTTCAAATGTTGTAAGTGGATTCCTCCTTATTTACTAAAACTAATAAGATATATGAATTTAGGATTTTAGTATCACGTTTTATAAAAATATATAAATATATTAAGAGAAATTTAAATTTGTATAGAATCTTAAATAAGTTCTTGTTTTTCAATAAAAAATTTAGTGCTTTGAAGAACAAATCTCATAAAATATAAATAATAAAATTAATAATTATTATTTCGATGTATATATATATTATGAGGAGGGTTCAAATGCCTTCATTTTTTTAAAACTTTAATAACTCAAAATTTAAAACAACCTTGAATGGTCCATTATTAACAAAAAAAGTTCAATATATAACCAATTTACTGAGCTACTTAGTTTAAAGTTTTTATTATAAAATTTTGAAATTTGTCTGGTAACACTTTCGGCCGAAGTGCTACTGAAAGCATATTAATCAATCTCTTTCTCTCTCTTTACTATTTTTTTCAGAATTTTTCAAAACAAGGTTTTTCATATTTTTTTTATTATTATATTTAATATTTTTTATGACTGTTTTGAAAATTCTGAAAAAATAGTAAAAAAATTTCAAACAAATGTAAAATTTGGTTTTCAAACACATATAATTATGGAGAATATGTTGAGCGCTTTAAATTGACTATTTGGACATCGAAAACACAAAAATGACTTATAAATATATGCTCTTATATGCTTATGAAAGTAGAGTAGCCAACACATATATATATATATAGGCTGTGGCTAATTTGCTGCTAGCAGCATTTCTGTCGGCGGTGTTGCCGCTGTTTTTTTTATTTTGTAATGTCCAAACAATAAATCCAAACTGTTAGATGTTTAATCTATATTATAATCTACTTGGAGACCAAATTTTACATTTTTTGGAATTTTTTTACTATATATTAAGCTGGTTTGAAAACCACTGATTTCAATGCTGCAGAAATTTACTGAAATCAGCGGTTTTCAAACCAACTTAATATATGGTAAAAAAATTCCAAAAAATGTAAAATTTGGTCTCCAAGTATATTATAATATAGATTAAACATCTAATGGTTTGGATTTGTTGTTTGGACATTACACGGCTAAATATAGCTCCGTCATCACCTCTGCTGAAATGCTGCCAGCAGCAATTTAGACAGACATATATATATATATATTAGAAACCTGGCCTTTGATACATTCATCTATTATGTTTTATATTTAATGCAAACGTAATTTCTTTTCAAGAAGTAATACAATGCAAAACAACTTTGAATGGTCCATTATCAACAAAAAAAAAGTACTGATAACAACTTAAGAGAAGTGCATTACTGATAACAAAAGAAGTGCATTCCTTTGACAAAAAGGGCATTAGCTAGAACACAAGTTATAGCAACATGGCATGCTGTAACAGAAGGGCATTACAACACAAGTACCAGTTTGAATTACAGAAAACCAACACTACTCGTACCATTAAAAATTAAAAGAAAGCCAACATTACTCTAACAAAAGAAATTTGATTTGGTACAAAGCATCAAATTTCTATAAGCAACATTATTCTGAAAGCAAAGCATCAAATTTTAAAGGAATGAGATTGTTCGAAACCATCCTTATCCTTCTCTTCTAATAATTATGATCATACAAGCAGTTGTTATTTTCTTCCTTGCTCTTATGTTAACTCTTTGCCAACCATTTATTTATTCTAACAGGTCAGCAAGCACAAGGCAGAGATCAGCAATAACAAGGTGGAATTCGAGGAATCTGAGTATTTATATGTCGCACTTAGAACTGTTGTATTGGTCTTAATTTTATTATCAACATGTTTTACAATGTAGAGTTATGTTGTGCGGTCCATTTGGATACAATTTGGAGTTGTTTTTCCATCTTGTTATCTGTAAACATACATTACTTTGCTTATAACCGCAACTTGCCTTCACACATTACTTTCCATCTTATTATCTGTAAACATACATTACTTTGCCTACAAACGATGTTACATTTCTGCACAGCTTGCCTTCACACAACCACAACTTGCGATTTTTTTTTTTTTCTCTGTTGTTTTTCTTTCTTAAACACTGAGTAAATTGAATACTAGAAAGAAGAAAGGAGTGTGAAGAAAGCACAATGTAGTAGCTAGGGTTTACGTGATGTACGTAGATGTCAAAACTGAAAATTAGAATCGAAATTGGTAAGTTGATCATGAAATTGAAATTGGATGAATCAGTATAAATTGGTCAATCGGATCAGTTACTCGAATCTTCTTTTTTTTTTTTTTTTTTTTTAAAAAACTTATGTTTATACTCATAAATAGAAAAATAATATAAAATTATTTTGCCGAAAAATATATTTAACATAAGAAGTTACACTCAAATAATCCTCTAAATTAATATAATTTATTTTTTCAAACAATTATTTTCCTATTTATTTTTTATTTAATTTTTCTTTGATAAAATTGATTTGGTTAGATAATACCGCCACATAATAACTCTATTCAAATTCCTCTCTCCAGTCACATCTTTTTCAGGTTAAAAAAAGTCAGGCCCATAAGCACTGCCTGATCACCCACTCATTCGAACCAATTAAACGATGGTCCCACTTGGTCAGATTCAGCTTATCTGTTCGTTCATTTCTCTTCGAAACGATGGATTAATTGACACCAGGAATGAAATCTGGGTGCACGTTTTTTACAGTAGGCAACGGACTTTCACTGAAGTTGAAGTAGACAACGGCTCTTATCTTGAATAGAAAACAAGTGAATCCTATATAATCAACGAGGTGAGTTCCAATGCGTCGTACTTTTTATATTTTATTATATCTCATATTTTATATCTTTATTTTTAAAATTTAAATTATTAATTTGAACCTTTCAACATGATATCCATATTAAAATATAATTGAAAATAAAATTTTTTTATTATTTTTTAAGATGAATAGAAAATCACTGTTTTTTTAAAGGTATAAAAATAGTAATTTTGTATATATCTTAAAAAATAGTAAAAAAAATTTCAAAAATTATAAAATTTTATTTATAGACATATTTTAGTATAAATATTATATTAGACGGTTGGGATCAACAATTTAAATTTTAAAAATGAAAATATAAAATATGAGATACGATGAGGTATGAAAAAATGAGGCATTGGATCCCATCTCATAATCAATATAGTTTTTCAAAATCCGAGGTAGACAACTGGATTAGGTCCGCCGCTGGTATTAATTGAAGTTTTTTGTTTTTCAGTGACAATGTGAAAGAGTGATATATATACCTAGGTTTACATGGACATCATCATCCACCTTGACATATCGGAGTAGGAAAAACACAGTAACCATGTCACATAGATCTCTGGCCATGGCACCAAACAAGAACACCCCACACGTGCTGATTTTTCCATATCCATCCCAGGGCCCACTGAACTGCATGGTGAAGTTGGCTGAGCTCCTTGCAATCGCTGGCCTACACGTCACCCTAATCAACACCGAAGACACCCACCGCCGCCTAAGTCTTAGCTCTGCCTCTCTCCCAATCATTCCTCTCCTTCGTTTCAAATCCATCCCAGATGGACTCCCCAACGACAAGCCTCGTGATGTCTCCCTCTTGATAGATGTCATTGAGTCATTGAACATGAACTCTCGTCCCTTGTTACGTGATTTGATGCTAAATATGACAAGTCAAGATTCATCTGATGGATTTCCGCCGGTAACATGTGTTATAGCCGATGGATTTTTGCCCTTTGTTGTGGATTTGGCAGAAGAGATAAATTTACCATGTTTGTCCTTTCGGACGCCTAGTGCATGTAGTATCTGGGCTTACTTATGCATACCAAAATTGTTGCAGAACAGAGAGTTGCCGTTCGGGGAAGGTGTTGATTTGGATGAGTTGGTCCAAGGGGTGCCAGGGATGGAGGGTTTTCTTCGGCGAAGAGACTTACCAAAGTTTTTCAGAGAAGCAAAAAATGCAGATGATCCCGAGCTCAAGTTCATGGCCACCATGGCAACATGTAGCAGTAGAGCGAGGGGCTTCATCCTTAACACAACAGAAGTGTTGGAATCTACCGCGGTTCATCACATCCGGTCGCAAATCCCCGTGACCTACGCAGTGGGTCCTCTCCATGCAATTCTCGAATCGTACTGTTCTACTTGTGTCACCACTGATGCATCACCACACACATCATGTCTCTGGCAGGAAGATACCGCATGCCTCAAGTGGCTCGATGCACAGCTCGACAAGTCAGTGGTCTATGTTAGCTTTGGGAGTTTCGCCACGCTGATGCGAGAAGAGCTCCATGTGTTCTACTCTGGTTTGGTTAACAGTGGCCACAAGTTTCTCTGGGTACTAAGGCCAGATATGGTACATGGTCCAGGGTGGACAGACGAGATTAAGAGATTGCCAAAAGAACGAGGAAGGATCATCTCATGGGCCCCACAAAAAAAAGTGCTAGCCCACCGGGCAGTCGGGTGCTTTCTAACGCATAGTGGATGGAATTCGACTCTGGAGAGTATAATCGAAGGTGTGCCAATGCTGTGTTGCCCATTCATGCTAGACCAGCAAATAAACAGTCGATTTGTCAGCAAGATTTGGCAGATTGGGTTGGACATGAAGGACATATGCAACCAGGAAGCGGTGGAGAAGATGGTGAGAGAGATGATGGAAGGCGAATCAGCTGCAAGGTTTAGGCAATCGGCACGAGATATGGCTGATGCAGTGAAGGAGAGCATTGCTGAGGGAGGGTCCTCTTTTAGAGAATTTCACCGTCTGATTGAAGATATAAAATCTATGAGCTGTTGAATTTCACGGCACCGTTGGCCCAAGGTCCAAATACTACTTCTAGATGGTTCAAGAAACTCTATAGTGTTAGGCGTTCTAGTAATTTGTAGATTTTGTATATAGTGTAAATCTATAATATAATCATGAAGGACCAAAACCGACTTTAGGATAGTATAAATAGATGAAGTGCTTATGGTGTGATATATAAGATAAGAGAGATTAGAGAGTGAGGCGTGAGTGAGAATATATCAAGGTTTTGTACTCTTGAGTAATAAAATAAATTATATTATAAACTCCTCTCTTTTTTCAATATTACAATCCGATTATAATTTTGAACATGAGCAATAGTGTGGTTCTCAGTTAGTTCTCCAGCATTGATTTCATTCTCTGTTTGTGATTCTTTTTAACTTCTTTGTATGATGTTTTATGTATCAGACTGCGTAGCGGAAATGGACCCTAATCCTGGTGGATATTTTTTTTTTTTTTTTTTTGAGGGTCAGTGAGCAATTGCTCACCAACAATTTGTATTGGGGGTTAATAATTCGTTGATTTCAATTTTTTAAGACTGGAATGAATGCATATCTATTTTATTATAGGGAAATTAGTTATTTGTCACTTCAAAATTTTTAAATTATAAAAATACTATCCTCAAATTTGAAATTATAAAAATACCACTTCAAACTTTATTAATTTATAATTTTACCATTCTAAATTATTAATAATTAAAATATCCTTTATTCTTTGTCCTGTCTCCAGATAAAGAACTGTGCGGAACTGTGCGGCATTTCCGGATACTTATCCAATACCTTTTATTGTTCAAAACAATTCAGAAAAAAAAGAATTAGAAAAGCTGCAATTTTATCAGATCCAACCTTGCAAAAGCTGACCACATCACTTTTACCTAAGCAAAATGATCCAGTTATTTTTTTCTGTAGCATTTAAAAAAAGAAGAAGTAAATCTATGGCATCAAATCTGTAAAATGTCAATTCCAGTACAAAAGCTAGCGCTTGATAGATGAACTCAAACGCTATCATGGACCCTGTTTGGTCCCCTGGCCATTTGGGAGCTTCCCAAAAACTATCATTGATAGTGTTTCACAGTTGCACAGCGACAATTATGAATGAATCTTTCGAAAGGCCGACGTCCTCTGACAACTCTTCAAACTTTTTGGTTAAAATATATTTAATCTTCTCATGCTTTATGCAGTAACAGATATTGCTCACCTTCAGGTCTTGTAGAACGATCTCCAGATTTTACAGGAGCATGAAAGAATGGAGACAAGAGGGGAAGAAAAAGGGAGGATATTTTAGTCATTAATTGTTTGATGTGGCAAAATTATAAATTAATGACGTTTGGAGTGGTATTTTTACAATTTGAAAGTTTTGGAGTGACAAATAACTAATTTTTTCTTTATTATAATATATATAATCTTGGATGGATTTTAAGCTGTTGACCTACAGTAGCAGGGTTATATCTATCCGTCTGATCTGTATTTGACGGCTGATAGTGTAGTTGATCGCGCGTAACTCTGTGTTTGCTCTTTACGACACCTGTTCTCAGTCAGATACCCGGGGGATTTGAATTCCAGTTTTTGGGAGCAATTTATTCTATATACAAGTTCTGTGCAAGTGAAATTGAGGTGAAGTTGCATTAGACCCATTGGAGGCAATCTAACTTTTCAATCAGTATTAGTCTTGTTTCCATCAGTACAGATAGAAACTTAACAATATTAAGATGTCATTTTCAATCTCACTATTAGGGCGTGTTACCATTGAATATAACCACTAACCAGTTGCGTTTTGTTGGTTGAAATATTTTTATAGAAAATTAAGGAACCAAACAATTCGTTTTGTCATCTTTAATCTCTCTGTGAATGCCATTTTCCATTGAATATCTAGCTTTGCAAGATTTATCTTTTGATTCTAGTGGGAATTTTTCTTAAGAACAACAATTCTTGCACAAATGAATGATAAATCTAACATTTCTACGGACAAAACGAGTTCAGTTTCAATAAGAGAACTAAAAAAGTTAATGACAGAATTAATAAATAGAGACGACAGCATGATGCAATAGCACAGTTGGTCAGGAGAAAAGGTTCTAAAAATATAATTATTCAAAGGTCGAGAGTTCAAGCTCCTCACACGACTTCGCAGTTCCTGTGAAGCTTTCAATAAAAGACAGAATTATTAAATAATATTATAAGTAGCACAATTTGCTAAGACGGAACAGTTAAGCAGCTGACAAATTAAATGCCATAATCAGATACAATTCTTTCATATGCTTCACAGAAAAAAAAAGAAAAAGATAAGAAAGAAGAGGAAAGAAATCAAAGCCACTTGCATAATTATAAATGCCAAAGTTGATAATTGTCTTCAATTTGATTGGACATGAATTGAACCATTCTCTTCACACTTATTACAATAACAGCAATTAAATTATGAATTACTACTCAGTCCAGAACTTATGGCATAGTCTAAATCATTTATCAAATCCTCCACATCTTCTATTCCAACAGAGATTCTGACAAGGTCTTCAGTCAATCCTCTAGCTTCACGAACCGATGCCGGTATACTGGCATATGACATGAAGCATGGCAAGCTTATTAGTGATTTCACACATTCCCTGCATTACACAAAATAGCAAAATGGAAAAAGTTATGTAAAGAAGCATTTTAATAATTTGTTATGAGAAAAATAGTGATCTTATCTTAACAGTCATTATCAAGAATTTGTTAGGGAATCATAAAGACCAAAATTACTTCTTATGTAGAGATCAAACAATTACATCTCATCTAAGGGTTAAACACTTACACTTCGGAGAGGAGAAACAGTTCTTCACCTTAACCTAAGGGCCGTCATATGCCAAAGAGATCCAAAATATAAATCTGAAATGTGGAATATAATATCTAATTCCATATCGTTTGTCATATAATATCTAAAGCCTTAGCAAGCTGTCTCCGTGAACATGAGACAAGTCTTCAACGGTAAGAAATCCTTCTCGCATTTACATCTCCATGAACACGAAACAAGTCTTCAATGACAAGAAGTCATTTTCGCCTTTTGTCGTCGGGTCATGGAATAAGTCCTCCAAGACAACAAGGTGTGACCCTTAAGAAATTCTCTCTAAATTTTCTAATGAATCTCTTATTTATTCTTTAATGGTGGAAGAATAAGAGAATGTACACAGATCTGTATTTTTCTTAAGAGAAAAATATATATTCAGTTTATGTACTTTTCTTGGTTATGCCTTGGAGACCAATCATTACATAGAATTGCCTTTTTGGTCATCTGCCAATTTAAATAAAGTATAATGTGATATATATATATATAGAGAGAGAGAGAGAGAGAGAGAGATGGGCTATGGTGCATTGTAATGCATGAAGGGGTTTGTGCATTGGACCATAAGTCTAAAATTCAAAATCCAAATGACTGATCCAAACCGTTCATCTTGTTCTCCATATTAATATGTGCTTGGAGACCAAATTTTATATTTTTCTGAATTTTTTTTACTATTTATTAAGTATTTTACAAAATTATGGATCCAACGGTGGCTTAGCAAAACAGTAAAATCAGCAGCCACCATTGAATAAAATTTTTTATAAAATACTTAATAAATAGTAAAAAAATTCAGAAAAATGTAAAATTTGGTCTCCAAGCACATATTAATATGGAGAACAAGATGAACGGTTTGGATCAGTCATTTAGATTTTTAATTTTAGATTTATGGTCCATTACACAAACCCCTCCATGCATTGCAATGCAAAACTATTTTTTTAGAATTTTTTAAAATCACTATTTTCGATGGTCCAGAATTTTCTGAAAAACACATATTTTGAACAGTTCTAAAAAAATAGTAAAAATTTTAAAAAATATATACAATTTGGTTTCCAAGCATAATTTAATATAGATATCAACTTGAACGATTCAGATTGACATTTTGAACTTTGAAACTAGAGATATGAGCGCAAATTAAAACACCCACTTTAATTTCCAAAGCATGGTAGCCTTACTCTATATATATAGAGAGAGAGAGAGAGAGAGAGAGAGAGAGGGCAAAACTAGGGTGTGATGTGCTCACCAAGAGATGTTGGTGAGCACATCTCCAAAAGGTTACCGGATTAACTACGAATTATGAATTTAAACCGTTAAAATCCATGTATTTCTTGAGTGATGCATTTACATGCAAAAATTTTAAAATTTCGAATTCATTTAGGACATGGTCAAGCGGTCAAAAAAATAATGAAAAACAAATACATAAAACCATTTAAAAAAAAACTTATAAAATGTTTACTGTTTTGACCGCTTGACCATATGCTAAATGAATTCAAAACTTTAAAAATTTTGCATGTACATGTATTACTCACGAAGTACATGAATTTCAACAGTTTGGATTCGTAATTCAAAATCAAACCAATAGCCTTTTGGAGGTGTGCTCACCAACATCTCTTGGTAAGCACATCACACCCTAGTTTTGCTCTCTCTATATATATATAACACCAAAGAACTCAAATCTAAAACACGTCAAATCGATTTTAAATGATGAATCTGAACCATTGAAATCCGTCTACATTACGAGTGATGCATCTACATGTGAAAATTTTAAACATTTTAATTAATTTAGTATAAAGTCAATCGGTCAAAATTAGAAGATTAATAAATTAATTTTAATTATTTGAATACTTTTTTTTGTCTTAATTATGTGTGAATATCAATAACAAAATATTTTCATATCAATTCAATTTTATAATATGTCCCCATCGCAACGCACGGACACCATACTAGTAAATTATTATACATGTTTTCTTTCTATTATGAAATCTTTTTAAAATGATAAAGGGGTTAAGTGCAAATTAACCTTCGAATTTCTCTCCAATGAGTTTGAGAATGTCTAATTTTCAGCCCTTGATTTTTAACATGTTAAAATCCAAGTCGGTTCTTTTTCTTGAAAGTACTACAATTATTGAAAATCGAACTAATGGACATATACCGATTTTAAAAATGATGTAATTAACTAATTATATATGTTACTACATATATACTGCATATATACAAGTACATAAAGAAATTAACAAATTAGTACTATTGCAAGTTTGTAATTATACATGTTTTCTTTTCATAAGCTAATTTGATATATGGTGTAAACGGATCATGTAATAACACTATTTTTTCCCCAAAATCTATTAAATTACTTCGAGAGAAAATTGACACCAAAACTCTTATGTTCCTCTGAGAATAACCAACACCGGTGTTGGTCAATGATATAGTTATATAGGAGCAGGTATATATTAACACCCGTTCACACAATGTCATATTAATTTAGTGATAGAGCACAGAAAATGATCCTCTTTCCCTAAAATTGGAAAAAAAAAATTAATTGAAGAAGAGAAAATGATCATCGCGTATTATTAATTTATTTGTTTTAGATACTATCATTACTAATAAACATTATTTTCTTCGTTAATAATATTATCATTATTCAAATGAGTAATATCAATTTGCCTAAGATCAGAGTTACATTCACAAATACAAATTTAATCAAACTTGGCAAATGTATTTATTTTAAACACATCATATCATGAAGGAAAAAAGGCCATTATATTAACAATTTGCTGACTTTGCTGTTTTTAGTTACCAATTCGGTCTTCTCATTTTGCAATATGAACAATATAAAACATATATTAAATATCATTCCAGGTCCCTCTGCTAACCACTAAAAAAAAAATACCATTCCAGGTCATGTAGGACAGCCAGCTGGTACAATTTCCTTATTTTATTAATTAAATCTGCATTTATTTAGTTTTTGAACCTAATCTCAGTTTTCAAAATTGTGCACAGTACTATTTTATCCTCTGTTGATTGTTCTATAAACATAAACAGTAGAGAATTGCAGATCTATTCAAAGCCAACAGAGATATATTAAAATTCAAAAATGTGTACTTTGCAAGCAATCACAGCTTGTTCAAATAAATAGAATGAAGTTTCATCTGTTAAACACTAAGACAAGTTTGCCCTTCTGAGAAAATTCATAATTATTAGGATAATTTTCACATCTTTCTGATCATTCTCAAACCCTTAGTTTACAATGAACAAATGATGCAAATAATGATCTAAGATATTCATCTGGGATTCTAAGAATATATATATATATATAGAGTACGGATCAGGTTACAACAATTTTTGAGTTATAACAAGTTACAACAAGCATTTTTTACATTTTCAAAGTCCAAATTGTCGATCTAAATCGTTAGATGTGATCTCTACAATAAAATGTACTTGGAAACCAAATTTTTTTACTATTTATTAAGATGGGTACAAAATTCAATGGTATGAATTTGACTAGTTTTTGTACCCATCTTGATAAATAGTAAAAAAAATTCAAAAAATGTAAAATTTGGTCTCCAAGCACATTTTATTGTAGATATCACATCTAACGGTTTGGATCGACGATTTGGAATTTGAAAATGTAAAAAATGCTTGTTGTAACTCAAAAATTGTTGTAACTTGATTCCTCCTCATATATATATATATGAGCAAAACTAGGATGTGATATTCTCACCAAGAGGAGTTGGTGAGCACACTTCCAAAAATCTATCGCATTGACTTCAAACTACTAATCCAAACCGTTAAAATTCAAGTACTTTGTGAGTGATGTATGTGCATGAAATTTTTTAAAGTTTCGAATTCATTTAGCACACGGTCAAGCGGTCAAAAAAATGAAGAAAAATAAATACATAAAACAATTAAAAAGTTAACTTATAAAATGTTCATTGTTTTGACTGCTGGATCATATGCTAAAAATATTTTAAATTTAAAAAATTTTACATGTACATACATCACTCACGAAGTACTTGGATTTCAATGGTTTGGATTCGTAGTTTGAAGTTAATTCGATAATATTTTGGAGGTGTGCTCATCAACTCCTCTTAGTGAGCACATCACACCCTAGTTTTATATATAGTTTAAATTTAATTCCTTTTGTCCTCTATACTAGAAGGGTAGGACTGGGGAGTCAATCCGACAACAGTAAGCAGAATGCAGAATGCTCCTAAGAAATCCTAGTAGTTCAGCTTAATTTATCATTTTTTAAGCATTCCAAAGGACATTCACCTATAGCACTCTTATAAATGAGCTGTGCAACAACGGTGAAATTGATAAGGCATCGACAAAGTTTCTAAGCTGGGATCGATGTGTACTTAATTTAGTGTTTTATAGGATTGCTATACACATTGATTGTGCAAGAAAGACGAAACTGAGAAGGCGATTAATAACACTGTTCTAAACTTCTAATATGTTGGCTTTGCAAGAAAGGTACAGTGAGGATGTAGTGAATAGTCCAGATAAGCATTGGAGTATTGGACTGAACCAAACACTTTGTAATATTGGTAGACGAAACATAATTTCACTTCTTCATTAAAAATCTACCAAACATAATTTCTCATAACATCTAAATCAAAACCTTTTAAAACTTTTAATTTTCCAATAACCATATTACAATATTCTATTTTTCCATAAAAATTGAATATATTCTTTTATCAAAAAGTAAATTGAACAGATATCCCCTTTTCTATAATTTTGTTTCGACTATTTGTCATAATTTCTCTTGAGGATATCTACTTTTATGGTCGTAATTATATTTGCAGTTGTATTCCACTAAAATATGTGTACATTTATAAATATTTTGTAAACAATCACTACTAGATAAAAACGCTTCACTATCAATTGAAATCGCATTCCGTCATTAGATTCCGAATCATTACCTATTGCCCCGATGGGAAAAGTGTTCACCTTTGCCATCCGGTCGGATCCAATGGTGTTGCACACGTATGCTATAGGAACTACCAGTTTTGCCGGTGATACTCCCAAAATTTGATAACTTGGAGGTTTTCACTATTTCCATTTGTACGTATTTTTTTTTTTACAAATGGAAACTTGGATCATAAAGAGTTGTTCAAATTTGACAAAGCTCACAATAGTACAACATGAGAATTGTATACGCAAGGGTGGAACTAGGAAATTGAGATAGAGGGAGCTGGATGAATAATCATCATGTAATTTTATTTTATGAAGGGGGACTAATAGTTATATTTTTTGTAAAATTTAAAATTTTCAAGGTAAAAAATGTAAAATTTTCAAATGATAGGAAAGCTTAGTTCCCTTTTCTTACCATGTAGTTCTGCCACTGTGCAAGTATATATATTTTTTCAAAGCATTCATGCATCATTTAATTAATTATTGATCAAATTAATGCTAACGGCTCATCTACATCGCTGATGGTAAAGATCATCACATCTACACTATCAGTACAATATCCCAACCGATGTCATAGAGGCACTCAAAATCAATAGTTTGGATATAAAAAAACCGATGGCAAAGGGGGACCATCAATGGCAAACCAACACGATGGTAAAAATGTTCAAAGTAATTACAGCGATGTCACTCGTTACATACACCATATGTGTAGAAGCACATCCGCCGGTAAAAGAGCGATGATAAATGTGTTTTTTGTTGTAGTGAAATAAAACAAATTAATAATCTGCACGTGTGGCAGTCCGACCTTGACAAATATTCACCTCTGCAAGTAAAATTCCTGATTTACAGCCAATTATATTTTACTTTAACATTATCAAGATCTAATACCTTGTGCAACAAAATGCATGAGTATGCATTAATAGAGTCAATAGTTGGACTAGAATATCAAAGCAATTTTAATCAATTTCAACTTACAAGCAGATGAGGAAAACGAGCAGATGAAATTATTGATTGAACCAGAAATTATTCACGATCTACACTATACACCCCTATACATGAATCCAAATTCAAACATTAATAACTCTGGAAAAAAAAAAGACCCAAAATTATCTCATGGAATATGTGTACCGTGCAACTTAATTTCTGATGCAAGAAATAATTTCTCTGCACTAAACATACGTGCACTGAACATCACATCAACCGGGCGTCACTAAGAAGTCGAAAACTAGCGGTCTGAAGCCCGGCACGGGGCACGTGCACCTTGGAATCAACAGTCAAGCAAGCCGAAGCGGCGTTACATGTACTGTGTGCACCGAGTCCAAACCGCCATCTCGTCCTCTGTGGTCCCACCATCTTACTGCCCCAAATCTCTTCCATTATACCCGGTGGAGTCGGTGGCTCTTTTGCACACTCTGCCAAGGCAAGTTCAAATGGATCATTGCTCACCGCTGCCATAGAACTGCTCTTTTTCGGGTGGCGAATGGGGATTTGTGAGAGTGACATTGGAGGCGGCCGTGGAAGAAGGGACTTAGGGATGTATTTCTCTGAAGTACAGGGTTTTGTTTGAATAAATGGTTTGGCAATGCCGGGGTGTTGCTCCCAGGAAAAAGGGATGGAAGAGAGAGAACGGCGATGATGAGGAGAGGCGGCAATGGCGGTTATGGTGGAATCAGCTGGTTTGGTTCGATGTGGCGGCGGTTGTGTGCCTGGTTTATTCTTCATTGTGTGTGGTGTGTGTGTGTGTTTTGTGTTGAGTGGTGACTGGTGAATGAGAGAATTAGAGAAAGGTGGGGTGGTGTGATTAGCAAAGTTAATGAACCAGGGCAAGTCGTACGTACTGGGGTGATGAATATCTCTGTGGAGTACTGAGTGCTATGCAGGCGCATCAAAGTCTGAAAGCAACGCTTCATTATATACTTGTGGCATCATCATTCTTTTGGTAAAATTCCATATGGACCTTGTGGACTTCGCAGTATTTGCCTCATGGTAAAACTTGTCGCTTGTAAGGAAATCCGACATTTTTATTTTTATCCATTTTCGTAAATATTTTATTCAAACCGTGAATATTTTTCACGGTTTGGTTTTTTTTTTACAAGTGTTAATTGTCTTGATAAATGTGAATGAGATATAATATAACTTTATATTTATATAAGATTTGTACTCGTACTTAGCAAAAGAAAATATTCTAAATTACAGGGTAAGTAAACTTGGAATATTTTATATATACCAAGATGCTGGATTTTCTGATTTTATTTTTTATTGAAAAAATTGAAGACAAATAGTAGTTCGAAGGAAAAATTGTCACGCTGCATAAGTCAAAACTCTAACTTAAGCCATGGTCAAACTTGAAAGTATATTAAATTTGGAATTATAAATTTAGCACATGTGATGATAAATTTCGCCTCTTTGTAAAAATATGTATGTTTAGTTTTCATAAAAAAAAAAAAAATCTACAAAAGTAAATATTAGACTTAATAGAAACCTCGTTAACAAAAAAAAAAATCTAAAATATCTGACTTTTCTGACTGTTCTGACTATCATTTACATCGGCATCTTTATTTTGTGTACTATTCTGTGTACTATTCTGACTTTTTGTTGGGCTTTCTTCAAAGCCGACTGCTTTTTCATGCATGATTATTCTCTTTATCTCGTATTTGACAAGTGAAATAAAATTAAGCGAACTACATACTAAATCACTTTAAAGCAATAGTTTAAATAACGTTTATTGCGAAATAGAAATTGTGCTATGCTCAAATAGCGGCGCTATTTAGACATAGCGCTATGGCTTTTTTGGTCGAAAAATGCTATAGCGCCGCTATTTAAAACACTGCTTTAAAGTAATATTTGGTAGATTACATTATATTAAATTAAAACAAAGTTGGGTAGTAAGAATTTAAAGTTTTGAGAAATTTTAATAAGATTATTTTCATAAGATTCCATATGGGGTAAGGGGTAAACTTGGAATATTTTTTATACACCAAGATGCTGGATTTTTTATAAACCAAGAATTTAAAGAGTTAAAATTTAATAAATTTTTGGAAGCTGATAACAGTACCACGCTACAATATTTATATTGTATCCATATGGGAAACCACCGAAAATTAAATATGAAAAAATAACTTTTTGTGGAGATCACAAAAATTCTACAATTCAATTTTTTTTCTAAAGTATTAATATCTATGCACATAAATATTTATACCTATGTACGGAAATATTTATAGCTATGAGATGAACAATTATTTATTGTGCGGGTACTGTAGCGTGAATATAATAGTACCCGCAGCACTATACCTACACTGTACCTGCGGGGGGACCACCAAAAATTAAATGCTGAAATATAACTTCCTGCAGGGACTGCAAAATCTCCACAATTTTTTCCCCATATTATTAATACCTACGTAATTTTTTTCTTTCAAATAAGATCCATGATGATGTACTTTCAGACTCGTCGTCGTGCAAGTATTTATACTTATACTTAAAAGTATTTTTTTTATATGACACTGAAAGTATTAATATCTAAGTATTGAAAGTATTTATACTTATACAATGAAGTATTTACAAGTATGAGGTCAATTATTTTTGTTGGAGCAAGACTGACGCGGGATAATTGGAGAACTCAAAAAGGAATAATTATAACAAGTTACGCATCAAAGTATTAATATTTTTTTAAGTGTTAATATCTTATCATCTAAGTATTTATAACTACAAAGGTATATATTACATATGACACTGAAAGTATTTAAATCTATGCATTGAAGTATTTATTTCTATGAAGTCAACTATCTTTGTTCGAGAAAGATTGATGCAAGAACGAGTGTGGGGATTATAAAAGGGAAACTATATAATTAGTGGGGATCATAATACATTAATCTTCTAAGTGCGGGTACTATAGCGCGGGTAATAAAATAATTATTCTAAGTTTTTTATACACCAAGAAATTTAGGGCCTGTTCGACATCCCTGTCGGGAACATGAACTGAAAATTTTGAACTAAAAATTATTGTTCACGTGAGAAAAAAAATTCAGTCTAAGTGATTTTTATTTACCATGTGAACAGTAACACGCTGAACAGAATCTTAAAGTATTAAATCAATTTTATCTACTTTTAGAAGTGTTTAACTTTATCTTAACACACCTCCTCAATGCACTTGCTTTTGATAAATTAAAGTACCTCGAAGCATTTAAAATACTATAATGAGTTAATGACAATGATGTATAACCTAGATCGCTTATGTGGCCTGGCATTGTGGTGAACTACTGGTCACATTAAATTATAAAACTGTTTGATAAGAAAAATTAAGGTTCTAAATAGTAATTATAGCACTATAATTTTTAAGATTTAAAAAAGCTATAGTGCAGTCATAGTTAACTATTTAGAATCATTATAAAAAAAATAGTTAATAACATTATAGTTTTTAAGGTTTAAAAAAGTTATAGAGTTATTGTATAGCTATAACTAGCTATTTAGAACTATGAGAAAAACCAAAAATTCACTTAAAAACCGCGATAGTGCATGATAACTAAGTATAATCGTGGTTCTGTTGTCAATTCAAACCATATATTATTCTCTCTTCCTTCTGCTTGATTGAGATATTCTAGCTACACTATGATTCGTTTAATACGCGACAAATATAATTATATAAACTAATGAAGGTATACGTGGATAATACACCTTAATGGTCAATGGACCACATAATAATTGACAATGTCAATCTAGCTATATTTTTGTGCATTACACATATCTTTAAGACTATTCATTATATATAGATCTTTTGAAACAATTAAAGATAGGTTTTAATATGTTTCCGAGGCAAGGAATTGTACGGTCTGGGGGCGTATTTACGTGTTAATTATTGGATTGGTAGCTGAGGTAGTTCAACTCCATTAGATTCCAGGAATTGAATATTTCATAATAAAAAATAATTGAGAAAATCATAAATGATTGTCTACAATTCTGCATAGGATATTAGTTGGGAACTTGGGATGAGTCCTGTTTGTTATGGCATATGTAGTAATCGAGAACGGTGTGGCATACATTGTATGACATTTAGATCCAGAATTATGGTGTTTATTAGTTTGATTTGGTTTGATTAAAATTGAAATAAGATAGGTAAATCAAAATTTTATTTAGTTTTTAAAAAAATATATAATTATTCAATTGAAATAGACTTATCAACCGAACTAAATAAACCAAATTAAATTTTTGTTTGTTAAGTTGAATCGAAAGAATACGTTCATAATTAACTTTTTATAGGCTAAAATAATTAGAGTGGGGCTATGGTGCATTGCAATGTATAGATTCTCTTGTGCATTGACTCTAAACCGTTGGATTTGAAGTCGAAACAGTCAATTCAAACCGTTTAACTTGATCTCCATATTAAAACGTGCTCTGAGAACAAATTTTACATGATTTGGAAATTGTTTGTTATTTTTTTAGAATTTTTAAAAATTGTTGTTTTTTAGAAATTTATGGACCATAAAACAACAACAATTTTCAAAAATTCCAAAAGTATAGAAAACAATTTCGAAAAAAATGTGAAATTTGGTCTCTAAGCACGTTTTAATAGAGAGATCAAGTTGAACGGTTTGGATTGCCTGTTTGAACTTCAAATCCAATGATTTAGAGTCCAATTAAAAGATGTCATGTGCATTGCAATGCAAACATAGCCCAACTCAAAGAATTATACTTCTGTTTTCGATCAATTCGGTCTGATTAGTTTTAAAACTTTCTAAACAGAGCCAAACTAAACATTTAAACCAGTTAAAAAAAATAAATTGAACCAATTCATTTAACCGGAAAAACTAAACTGTTTAATCCAAACTTTGTTAGTTAGGTTTAAAACTAATTAAACCGGACGGACCTGATGAGCACTCCTATCTCTGACAAAAAAAATAATACATTTTAATTTTGTGAAAAAAAAAAATTTCGGTGACTCGTTACACAACCGTACTTGTGTCCCGGCAACGAACATTAAAAAGCAGTCTGAAGTAGTGTAGTAGTGGAACCCCAAAGGCAAGGCAAAAGGGCCCGACTAGTACACCAGTTTATTAGGTTGGTGCTGTTATCTAATCTTGTCTCCACTTGTCAATGCTTTCATTGCTCTGCCTCTATGTTTAGTAACTTAAATGAGATGGAGCCTGATTATTTTCAATGCCATTGCAGTGATGTTTCATTAAGAAAAGAAAGTTGGAAACAGAGGAGGAATTTCTCATGTTCCTTTTAATAAATGAGGTTAGTTATGCAAGTCTGATTTATAATGTTGGGTCGTTGCATAATTCGAATTATAACATCAAGACAGTTGCTTCTTTACAAAATTATATTTTTTAGATAATTCTGATAGTGGCTATCAGGAATACATACAATTGCTACAGTAACATCTACCACTCAGCAATATCAGTAAAGCTAATACTCTCCTAGCAACATGATAATTTAAATTAAGAAAACTAGAAAAACAAAAACTAACAAATATTTAATCAATAATACTTCCTCCACAACTTAGTGATGTGCTATCCAATTCAGATCAATTTTCGTGCCATCAAAATTTTTCCTGTTTCTGCTACGCCATATGAACCAACGTACTGCAAAGAATAAGGGACCCCAATGCAGTCTATTAATTCTCCTTTGACATATCTTGCCCGAATTGAATGTAATTGCTTGTACTGTGTCTCCAGCTGCCAAAATACTGAAACCTAGCAATGTTTGCAGTCTTGTCTAGACTCAGTCCGCATTGATGCACTGGAAAAATAAATGCTTTTCTGTTTCAAGCATGGTGACAAATGAATTATTCGGGTTTGGTTCGGCGAGATCAAAAATTCGTGATTCAGGAATAATTCAAATATAATTCGAGAATGATTCAGAATTATCCGGATTAGAAATCTCAGTCCTGTAAGGGAGCAAAAAAAATAATTGTTCTTGGAAAAATTTATAAATAATTCAAGAAATTCAGAAAAAATTCATAAAATTTGTGAATTATTTGAATTTAATTCGGTCAACCGAATAATTCGGTGTTCAGTTCAGCATCACCCCAAAAAATAATTATTTTGATATAATTCAAGTATCTTGTCACTATGATTTCAAGGGGACATTGTTGGCATACATCACATTGTAAATCACATTGTAAACCCCTGTGTATCATCACATCGTGAGTTTCTAATCTGCCTTGCAAGAGGAGATACGCAAAAACACGTACAGTAGGCGGGATCTTTAATTGCCAAATGACTCTGAAATGCCAAATTGTTTTACCAGCAGCTATAGCAGTATATTCATTATCCTTAGACCATATCCACTGTATTCGATCTTCGGATTGACCACAACTTTGTTGTCCTGACAAAGACCACTGTCAATTGCCACTTACAGCAATATTTTCCAGGTCGAAGCATCTGGTCTGATCTGAGAAGCTATAGTTAGATAAATCCAGGAATCGAACCAATATGAAATCCGCACCCCATCTGCTATATTCCATCTGACCGAGCTGTCAAACAGTGGTCTTATCTTTACAAAATTATCAAAAATTGAAATCCACGATAAAAGACAATTTGAGATAAACCCAAATCAAAGAGATCTGCATATTGTCGGGTTGATTTTTTAACAAAAAAAACACAAATTGCTTATGACAAATGAATAAGACAAATGTGAGTTTGTGCTCATCCATTAATTACAGTCATAATTTGTCAGGGAATATGTTTATGTATCAAACGGTCCTTCCTAAATATTGCATTTATTTAAACAGAGAAGATAGAACTAACTGATCAACTTGACCAGTATTTTTCTTGTTTCCATTAGTACAGAAAGAAACTTAACAATGTTGAGATGTCATTTTCAATCTCACTATTTGGTTGTGTTACCATTAAATATAAGCATTTGCGTTTTCCTGGTTGAAATCTTTTTATAGCAAATGAAGAAACCAAACAATTTGTTTTGTCAACTTTTATCTCTTTGTGAATGCAATTTTCCATTGAATATCTAGTTTTGCAAAATTTATGTTTTGATTCTAGTGATTTTCTTTTCTTTTAAGAACTTAAGTCTTGCACAAAGGAATGATAAATATGACATTTCTACGGACCAACCAAGTTAAGTTTTAAATAGAGATCTAAGAAAGTTAATGACAGAATTAATAAGTAGCACAATTTGCTAAGACGAAACAGCTGACAGATGAAATGCCATAATCAGATACAAATTCGAGTAGAACTAGGGTGTTCCTCGGTTCACCAAGCTCCTTTGAATTTAACTCTGAAATCTATTGGATTGGCTTCAAATGACGAATCCAAATTATTGAAATCCTTCTACTTTATAAGTGATGCATCTACATGTGAATATTTTAAAATTTTAAATTAAATTTATATAGAGTAAAGTGGTCAAAAGATGTCCAAAAAATGAATGCATTAAAATTAATTTATAAACCTTCAAATTTTAACCACTTGACTCTATACTAAATTAATTCAAAACTTTAAAATTTTCACATATAGACACATCGCTCATAAGGTAAAGGATTTTAACAGTTCAGATTCATTATTTGAATGATGGCGCATTGGCTTTCTAAAGCAATTCAAGCTACAAACGCAAGCCAAGCATAGGCTAGAACAATGTTAGAGGGATACAAGCTCTTAATGCATTATGCTAAGGGATTTGGCACTGTATTATCTGACTCTGCAGAAACATAGGCATCATTAAAAGGTGGGCTCCCTATTTTATATGATTGGAGGTCGTACGATGAGATCTGAAGTGCATGAAGACTTCAAGCAGATGCTATGACTGGTCTAAAAACTATGCACTGTAGTAGAGATGAAGAGGGTTTGAAGATAACACATTAACAAACCATGGTAGGATTTACCACTGGGATAGAACGGGTAATACAAATCCTGTATTCAACATTGTAGTAGTAGGAATCTGATATAATTGGCCTACGGGCTGTTTGAATACCAAAAAAAAAAAATATTCTATCATATGCTTCATAGAAAAAAGAAAAAGATAAGAAAGAGAGAGAAGAGGAAAGCAATAAAAGCCACTTGCATTATTACAAGTGCCAACACGACAACTGTCTTCAATTTGATTGGACATGAATTGAACCATTCTCTTCACACTTATTACGCTAACAATAATAGAAATTAAATTATGAATTACTACTTGGGTCCAGAACTTATGGCATAGTTTAAATCATGGATCAAATCCTCTACATCTTCTATTCCAACAGAGATTCTGACAAGGTCTTCAGTCAATCCTCTAGCTTCCCGAACCGACGCTGGTATACTTGCATGAGACATGAAGCATGGCAAGCTTATCAGTGACTTCACGCTCCCTGCATTACCCAATATAGAAAATGGAAATAGTTATGTAAAGCAGCATTTAAACTTGTTATGAGGAAATATGATCTTATCTTAGCAATCATGATCAGGATATATTAGCAATATTGTATAAGAATGGTCAAATATTGGGGCTTCCATACAGTTCTTTAGGAGGAAGGACATTTTCTAGACTAACCTCTATATAACACTTAGTAAGGAGATATAACAAAATAAAGATGAATTTTATTAAGAGTTCAAATTTCAATACCAAAGCTAACGGTGACATTGAAGTACTTGGTGTTCTCAACAATATGCTTTGATAGAGCTAATGAACCCGTCAAAAAACTTAGCACAGAACCTGCTCCCTTTGCCTGAAAACACAATAAAAAATGAGGTGACATGCAACATTTTGACATACTAACCACATGAACAAGCAAACTACTACATTTATTTATGTATTTTTTTAATTGGTTTTGCTTATGTTTTCTTAGAACCTGAGAAAAATGTAAAGACCGGCCAGGATGCCCAGGAAGGCCAGCATAGTTGACTTGCTTTATTCTTGGATGAGAAGATAAAAACTCAGCTATTTTCTGAGCATTAGCCTGATAAAAATCAAATTTATGTTGTTAACAGGCATTTTAATCCCTATATTACATATATACAAAGGATTTTAAATTTGAGTGAGGCTATGATACTATGCACATTGGTCCGTACTATGGATCAATATCTCCATTTAAAGTCCAAATAGTCGATCCAAACCGCTCAAAATAATCTTCATCTGAAAATGTATTGGGTGCCAAATTTCATATCTTTTTTACTATTTTTTCAGATAGGTAGAAAATTAATTGGTCTGAAAACTTTGGACCATCCGAAAGTAATGATTTTCTACCTATCTAATAAATAGTAAAAAATATCTAAAAAATATAAGATTTGGCCTCCAAGTACAGTATTATATGAAGATCACGTCGAGCAATTCGGATTGGCAATTTGAACCTTGAAAATAGAGATATGAATCCATAGTATGGATCAATGTGCACTATGCATAGTACCGTAGCCTCAATCATTAAATTTTGTTGATTTGAGCTGTAAGGTTTGCAGAATCAAACCCAAAGGCATCTTGTTGCACTAGAGAGTGAATTGTCTTTTGAAGAGTATATCAAACCCACAAGCACACACACAAACCTGTTGTTTCTCAACTCGTAAAGCCATGGTTTTGATTCCTCGCAAACACAGCCAACAATCAAAAGGGGCAAGCCCAGTACCTACTGCATTTTGCAGAAAAGCAATCTCTCTGGCCAAGCTGTTAGTGTTCAAAAAATTTTAAACTAAGCACAAGTCTATGTAGTGAACTTACGAATTATCAAGATAACATCTACATGCTGTAAAATAAAAGATAGTATTCACGCATCCCCAAATAACCCTCTGTTTCCTCATTTGCAGAACTGATAGAACTATGAGGGGTAAATTAGTCATCTTTTGAAAAAATAGAGGACCGGTAGAGAAGGCATGCCTGTCATTTAGGGGCATACCTGAAATCATTTTTGTTTCTTGAGGCATGCATGACACCTCTCATTTAGAGGGTATAAATGGTGCTCTGAATCTTTTCACAATTATACCGGAAATTAAAAAAGTAACACAGACCTTTCACCCTTGACAGCAAGTATTCCAGCCATGAGATCACTATGCCCAGCTATAAACTTAGTTGCTGAATGCATCACAATATCTGAAAAGAAAAGGAAAACTTTAGCATTTGCTTTTCATGCTCATTTTTTTTTTCTAAATATGAAGTACCGGCTCCAAGTTCCAACGGCTGGGAGAGAACTGGAGACATAATGCTGTTATCAACTAACACTAGAGCTCCATGTGCATGTGCTATCTCTGAGATTTTCTGTAAGAGAAAAATAAACAGGAATGGTAAGGTTCTGTTTGATTATTTGTGTTCATTAACATTCTTCAAGTAGCAATCAATTTAAGAACACTATGTAGGGGTGTTTATTGGGTCCTGTTTATTTGGTTTTCAACTGAACCGAAAGAGTTTGGATTAAAAGGTTCGGTTGAATTTTTGAATACTTCAGTTTTTATGTTTTGTTCGGTTTAGATTTTTCAAAACCGAAAAGACCAAACTCTCTATGGTTCAAACCCATGCTTTGGTTTTTGGACTTAAAATGTAGAACATACATTTTTGGTTTGGATATTTTAAAACATCCACATATTTTGTATGGAATTGAACAATGTGTATAATGCCAACAACTAATATATATATTCAAATTTATTTCCATGATTATTAAATGGTATTTGTGTATGTGTTGAGTTTTGACCTTTTAAAATTTAATCTCTCTTATAACGGTTCAACCGAACAAACCGAAATTTACTTTGGTTATTTTGGGCCGGTTGTTATTCGGTTGACAGGTTTAGTTCGGTTGGTTCGGTTATATTTTTTAAAAACCAATAAAATTTTGGTTTGACTATTTTAATTTGGTTTTAACCGAACCAACCCAATGAACACCCCTAACTACGAGTTAAGAGCAAGAAGAGGTTATTACTCTTATATCAGTGATTTGTTGACGGGGATTAGTAGGACTTTCAAGCCACACCAGCCTTGTCTTGGGGCCCACTGCAGATGCTACTTCCTCAATATCTGATGTCTCAATTCGTCTAGCATAGAAAAATATATAGACATATTACAGTTATGACTTTATTATAAGGATATTGTAAAGAAGGTGACCAGACTAACTTTACCACAACTCCAGTTCTTGGTACCACTTGCGAAAGAAGCCGGTCAGACCCACCATAGATGTCCTCCCCTGCCACAATCTCCTGACCTAAGATTAACATAGCAGCAGAGGAATATATCAAGTCTGAACTCTGAAAGGATTGTATCATAATAAAAGCTCTTTGTTAGATTTCAAAATTTTAACGTTAGACTCTTGGATTAAAAGAATAATGTACCATTTTCTAAAAGTTGAGTTACAGCAGCAAGAGCGGCCATGCCAGTAGTGAAGCAGAAAGCTTGGTCGGCCTTCTCCAGCTTAGCCATTAAACTGATCATAATAAATTATTTATTACCAAGACATCAAGAAAAGAAAATTCCACCAAAAATAATCAAATTGTTGTTAAAGGTCCATGAGGTAACTGGGCCAGGGAAGCCATCTGAGACAGGGTGATAGATACAAAATAGATTTCTTTAGAGGTTAGATTGAGAAAATACATGGTTTGTAAGTGAAGGATGGTTCATGCTATTAATTAAACAGGTGGTACGACATACCACCTTTTTTTTTCCCTAAAAAACAAAAATATGCAGTTAAAGTTAAAAAACCTTTGGAGTACATCACGAGTCGGGTTGCCACTTCTGGTGTAGTCATATGTACCATAATCTGTAGCTGATGGCTGAAAAATATTACATTTATCAAAGGAAATTGTAAAATAGCAGCAATGTCAAAAGAATTTTAGATATTTCATGTTCTTTAGGGGTACACAGAATTTCTGAAATACCTGTTTAAAAGTGGCAGTTTGGTAGAGAGGAGTGCTCAAAGCACCATAAGGATCAAATGAATTTTCAAAACTAGTCAATATGGTCGATATACTAGGCTCTTTCCTCTTCAAATCTGTAAACAAAATTGTCTTTTACCAATGACACATAAGTTGATAAAGCATTTGTAATAACAGGTTTATATGATCTTAAGCTCCACAGTCAATGGTAGCAACAATCACTGGGTGGTCTACAATTACAACAAAAATGATCCCCAATTACACAAAAAGATTTATAGATTTGATTGTATAAATTGTTGAATCTGTTTTGAACTTACCAAAATAGAGGAGGTTGCATAAAACTATAAACTAAATATTTGATATAAACTATGCTCTATTGTTCATGTTACCACAATTTTGAAAATCATAGTGGTAATTGGACCAGTAAGTGATGGCATGTCCAAGAAATTTTCAAAGGAATAACAAGATCAATACATCAAATTTTGATACTAAAAGATTTACCGACCGGATTCCAGTGATGACCCATCTAAGCAATCCGTAATCCCATCCGACATAGCAGAGACACTAAAATCTCGATCTTTGCCTCCTTCCTGTATCAATTTCGATCTATCCGATGCCAGTCCGCTAGACATTAAAATAACACTTAACCTTCTCTTGGAAAGTGAAATGGAGGTACTTCTTTTGATCGGAAAAGATATATTGGATGAAATGGGGCCAGAGTTCGGAGTCAGTGCGAACAAGGAACGGAGGTGGGTAGTAGATGTGGCGCCACTAGCCATGGTGAGGTAAAAGCCCCAACTAGGGTTTATGAGCTTTTTTATCGGAATGAGATGTTTCTCGCTAAAATGAGAAATGGAATCGGAATTCTCGCTCGTCGTCTGATCGGAACAGAAGTGTTGGAGGGAGTTGATTTGATTTGGTGAGATTTGAGGGAAGCGTATGCGATCGCTACGGTGCTGCGAGGAGCTTTTTTAATTTGGTATATTTATTTTGGAATTATTTATTTCGGAATGATTGAATAGATTAAATCAGATTTTGTAAATTCTGAAAAAAAAATATATTTTTTTAATTTGAATAAGATCTGATTTTGTCCGTCTAACTCAAAATAAATAAATCAGATTAAAAACTCTGCAAAATTTCGCAGATGATATACTTCCAGATTTGAGAGGGACATTTCCTTCAACGAAATCACGGAAAATCGAACGTATTTGACAAGAAATAATTTTGTCGAGGTGAAAATACGCAGTTTTTTTTGGAAAAGCATTATTTACAGAGTTTTTTCATGCGGAGCTTTTAATCTGATCCGTTCATTTCAAATCGGACGAATCAGATCAAATCTTACCTAAATTTTTTAAAAACTCAAAATTTAATGAATTCTTAATCCAGTCCGTCCAATTCAAAACGAACAAACTAGATTAAAAACTCCGCACAAAAACTCTGCAAAGAATAGCGTTCCGTTTGCCCTCCTGACTAGACTGCAATATTGTTGGCTCGTTGCTCTGACTGGTTGAAAGAGAAGAAAGAAGAGGCAGAGCAGAGTTGAAGTGGGGATCTGGTGCAGTCGCCTTGGCCTCCGCTTAGGTTTTAGTTCGCCTGAATGGTTGCATTTCGTCTTCGTCTTGGCTGGTTGCTCGGTTTCCTCTTCAGTTTCTTCGATTGGGTGGCTACTTTCTCCAGATGATGGCATTGTATCGTAAATTGATTGAACTCTTGGGGTTTTATTTACTATCAAACTATTGAATTCCTTTGTTCCATTTATACTTTATACTACAGCTTCCGAACAAAAAAAATTCAATCACATGTCATTTCTTTTCGTCTTGAATTGAATTCTATTTTTATTTGTTTGTATTCCAATCAGACCTAGTGTTGTAAATAACAGTATGAGTCGTCGGAAAGACAAAATACCACCAAGCGATTCATCGGTATGCGACTGATTAATCAAAATTATACGGACAATTTAACATTTTTATTAAATTTATGTATATATATCATAATTTATTAAAAATAATTTATTTAACTCGTTAAACTTATCAAATAAACTTAATTTAACTTAGCTCTATTATTATAACATGACACTATGCGTATTTTTTTCTTAACGCATAAGCATTTTATATGTGTTAAAGAACATATTTATTTAAAGAAAAAGTAAATTCAAAAATTAAGTTTTTTCAAATACTAATAACATATTATTTAAAAAAAATTAAACATTCCAACATAAAATCACTAAATTTAGTTTATAATAATAACTTAGTTTTATAAATGAACATGTCGTGGTAATTGAAAAAAATACATCAATAAGTAAGAAAAATATATGGTATATAAATAACAAAAGAATTAATCAATTTCAATATAAATAAGAAGAAAAAAAAACTTATATTAAAAATATTGAATGTATGTCCAAATACAAATAAATTTAAAATACATAATTTATAAAATTTATTATCACACACTAATACACTATTACAGAAAAAAAATATTTGAAAATTGAAAACTAGAGACTTGTATAGTCTTTAAAAGCATCTGCATCCGAATCAGCTTGCAGCTAGATTTAATTGCTAAATCCGCACTGTCATGTTCACTTTCGCTTTCAGCGATAGAGCTGCTTTCTAATTGTGAAAGATTTTACTAAAGTGAAAGCTCTTTCAGAACTCACGCTGGCGTGCTCAACCCTCCCGCCGCCAGCCTTTGTCGTCTTCGCCACCACTGCATTTTAATTGCACATTTTCTTTTAGCTGCGTAAATTCCTAACCAATGGCAGTCATATAAAGTTTAATTTAGTAATCACAATTGCAAATTGAATAGTCATGCACAGACACAGTAAGACTTGGCCCAATTTACAAAGTTGTACTAAAATACTAAATAGAGGCCTGCGTTGAGACTTGAGAGTAGACTTCGTCCAGTAAGACTTGTTCTATTTCTCTGTTGTAATGTCTGCCTCTATGATCAATTGATCATTATAAACTGCCTCCTAATTATACCATGCGTGGGTTGAAATCGGAGGTACTCTGATGTCCGGTCAAAATTATTTGATCTGCATCAAGAGTAATGCAGATTAATTATTTGCAAATCTTAATATGGATCAAAAGGTTTTGATCATGCATTAGATTGAATTTGGTTCTATATCTGTCGAACCGCGCTCCGATCGACTCCGTGTCGGATAGGTCTTTGAGTTGCTTTAGACTATATTTGTTCTAAACGAATGACACACTGGTTCTGTTATAAAATTTGTATAATCTCGAAAACTTCCTTCCCTGTTGTTCTTATATATATATATATATATATATATATATATATATATTTTTTTTTGTTTACGTGTTGATAACAAACCCTACCATTTCATTCCAAAAAATGAAAAACGGTCTTAGCATTTGATATTTACTCATTAATGATTGGTATTATTCTCATTATTTTGATAATTGATGGAATATTTTAAATATGATGTTTGATCCTAAACATAAATAAATTATGTGTTTATTTGAATTTACTGTAGCAGGAACATGGTTTGTACTGTGACACGAAATTCATATTTTGTTAAATTGGTTCCATAGGTGATATTCTTATACCTTTTTGTTGTCTCAAACATATTTAATATTTAATCGAGCGATTCAGTACAATTGAATTTGAAATATCAAAAGGTATGATACATATTTAATGTCTTCATTACAAATTAACATCACAAATAAGTTTTGTATGTGTACAAAAGACGGGTGAATTTTTGCATGATAATATCATGTATTTGTCACTTGATTCTTAATTTCAATCTCTTTAAATTATGCAAATAATATTAATAATGACATATTGTCTGAACAAAAATAATCAATAGCAAATAACTATAATTGTTTTTTTAGTAAAAATTCAAAGAATGTCTCTATTAATTCTGCATTTAATATTTAATATTATATATGTTTATATATATTGCAATGAGAGAGCAGAGAAAATCAATGAAAACGATTGTAAAAACACACTATGTGCTTAATGCAGTGATCGTCAACGAAGGTCAAGGACTTGCGATTAAAGTGCCGATCCTGTCAGTTCCCACCTCTCAATGCGGTGGTCGTCGGCAACACCATCTCATACTGTACTCATACAACCGTGCACAACTTCTTTGGCCCGTTGGAGTTGGACAACGTGAATGCTCTCCTGATGCTGGCTCGTGGTCATGATATCGCGTCCGACGCCAACTCGAAATCAAAGATGTCAAAAATTCCTAAAATGCACGAGTGCACCGATTGTGGGTTGAGGTTCTCGTCTAGTCAAGACCTAGGTGGCCACAAGCGAGCTCATTACGAGGGAATCACAACTCATAAAAGAAAGAGGGTCGCTAAGCCTGAGTCCGAGTATGGCGCTGAGAAGCATCATAAATTTGATAATGTGTAATAAGTTGTCATTGTCTTATTGTTTCTAGTTTTTAGGGTTGTGATTGCCTTGATATTTCTTGGTTAGAGTTTATGATTGTCACTTTTGTTATTTCATGAATTAATTGTGATTATTAAAAAACTAAAGTATATGATTGAGTTGGTATCTATTTACCTTAATTTTAATTGGGTATTTAGTTCATTACGAATTTGTTTCTTGTGAACAATAATGATATTGGTGAAGATTGTTATAATATTTTAATTCATTACAAGTATTATCTTTCAATAATTTTTTTTATATATTTTTAATTTCTCATAAATGTTTGTATTTGTGTGTTCATTGAGAGATTTTAATTTCAAATTACGCAATGATGGGTAGAAATGGGTATATGTGTTATTAGTTGTTTAGTTTATAGCTTTTGGTTGCTACCAATTTAATTGAGGTTTTGGTGATGTTTGTTTGTTTCCTCCAAAGTGATGGTTCTATGCCTTTACTGGACGTACAATGATTGAATTATAATGAAGTCTTAGTTTCATCTCTATCAAAAATCATAACATGTTGACCTAAACAAATGTTTTCTTTAATTTTTTTTTAAGTTTTTTTTTTTGGTTGTTGTTGTATAATCACTGGGTAGTTTCAGAGAACAAAATTGAGATTTTTGAAGCTAAACCTTCAATCCTCTCTTCACTTCATGTTTAGGGCCCAAGCCATCTATTTTCCAAACTTTCCAGAAAAATGATATTAGGTTAATATATAGAAATGTTTTCAATATATAGAATGAGGAGGGATCCGACCATTTTTATTAATATCTCTGAAACAAATGTAAATTTTAAAAATGCCCTTGTTTCCAATTTTTTTTTTATAAATGCCCTGACCGCCTGGGCCCAGGGTGGCCCAAAATCCCCTGTGAGGCACCAACCACTGGGGCGGCCCACAAGCTAAGTGAGGCGCCACACCCTGGGGCGCCCCATAAGCCAAGTGAGGCGCCACACCCCAGGGCACCTCATATGTAGTATGATTTAAATCCATTCGTTTTCTGCCTCTGTCACTTCCCGATTTGAGAACTTCTCTCGAGGCGAAAAGCTGAGTGAATAGGTATTTTTTTATTATAATAATTAGTCATTACTGTTGCAAATTTACTATTGTAAGTACTGTAGCGTACTGTACATTCAATGTAGAAATTTACTGTTGCACGCACTGTAGCGTACCGTACATTTACTGTAGAAATTTAGCACTGTTGCGTACCGTACATTTACTGTAGAAACTTACTGTTGCACGCACTGTAGCGTACCGTACATTTACTGTAGCAATTGCTGTACACCTACTGTAGAAAAATTGTAATTTTTTTAACTTTTTTTTAATTATTTTTCAATTAGTCATTTATTACTGTACCCATTATTATGTCATGTAATACTTGTAATTTTTTTTTAAATGTAGTTTGTTAAAGAAGAGATGTTAGTTGCACTGTATGTCGGCGGCAAGCTAGAAAGGGATGAAGATGGCATGCATTACACGAAAGAAGTCGCATTTGGCTTTGAGATTAATGAAAATACCACATTTGAGGAACTGAAGCAGTTAATATACGAAAAAACATCTGTAAACCCCAACAGGTATGAAATAGAATTGGCCACACGAATTGACAACTCACGTGGGGGGTGGGGGGGTAAACCTTACTTTGTTAAGTTTCCAATAACATATGCCAATTTGTGGAGAGTTGTGTATACTCAATTTGTAGCTTGTGGGGTCCCAGTAATGGACATATATTTGAAGAGGGTTCCCCGAACGAGGGCTGGACCTTTAAGTTCGACTAAGGCTGGACCTTTAGGTTATGACAACCAGGGGTACCACCAGCACTCCCCTTGTGACAACCAGGGGTACCATCAGCACTCCCCTTATGACAACCAAGGGTACCACCAGCACTCCTCTTATGACAATCAGGGATATCACCAGCACTCCCCTTATGACAGCCAAAGGTACCACAGCCCCGATTATGACAACCAGGGGTACCACAACTCCCCAGAAAATACTGAAGAGTTACCACCACCACCCAGACAGACACCCATAATCCCTAGATTTCCAACTGTGCCAGAGTCAGGACTGGTACCCGTTAATCGAAATGATATTGATATTGATGTTGATCTATTGATGTCATACCAGAAAGGAAAATGGAAATGGGGGATGAATACCAAGGGGTTTGGGAAGCTGATGACTTATCATATGGTGATGCAAATGTACCAAGTTTATCCAGGGCAGAAAAATTCCCGATACAGGTCGGGGAAGTAAGCATCCAGTCGCCACATTTAACGACACCACAGCTTTTGAAGAGGCAGACATTAGTTTCTTCGGTCCTCGTGTTGAATACAATAAAGAACTTGCCGCAGGGCAAGTTTATACAAACATAGATGAACTTGTAAATAAAATAAATGAGACTCATGTTCACGGCAACTGGGAATGTATAATACACAAAAGGGACCGAACAAGGTTAGTTGTGCTGTGTACAACTCACCCGCGTTGCGAGTTCAGCTTTTTTGCAACCCCTGCGGATTCAGGGGAAGCATGGATGATTAAGATGTGTGAACCACCTCATACATGCAAGTCTACATCTACAAGGACAGACCATGCGCAGCTGACTGCATCATTAATTGCCGATGCAATTAAGGAGGCCATTAAGTTGGATCCAACGATGAGCATCAAGGCGGTGGCTATGACCGTCAGACACAAATACAAATATGTAATCCCAAAATACAACAGGCTATGGAGAGGTCGTGAACTTGCCATCTGCAGGATATTCGATAGTTGGAAGGATTCATATGGCTATCTGGCACCATTGCTCCAAGCCATGGCAAGTACAAATGTCGGCACCGTATATGAGCGATGGCATGGTCCTTTTTTTGATAAAGACAGAGTACTAATAGAGGGAGCTAAACAATTCAAGAGCATAGCATGGGCTTTTGGTGCTTGTATCCAAGTTGTGCCATACATCAGACCTGTTATCAGCATTGATGCATGCTTCGTGTCTGGCCGTTACGAGGGGAGGCTACTCATAACATGCGCATATGATGCTGAGAACCAGATGTTGCCTTTGGCGTTTGCAATTGTTCATAAAGAGGACGGCGAGAACTGGGGATTCTTTATGCAGTTTTTAAGAAGACGGGTGATTTGGGAAGGGAAGTTTTTTCTGTGTGATATCAAACCAGTACAAAGGAATCAAATATGTTTTTGATCGTCAAGATTACGGTTGGTCAACCCGTACTGGCCAGTGTGTGCACAGGTTGTGTATGCAACACGTTGCAAAGAACCTTTCCAAGGCAACCAGGGGTGACAAGTGGGTTACTGATACATTTAGATGGAATTGCAGAAAGAAAAAACCGAGAAGGGTGGTAGAGATGACTAGCAGTTTTGCAAAGGTACATGTATTTCAATTGTTTACATATATTATTGTATTTTAAGAGAACGATTTTTTCAGTACAATTGTTTACTTACATTATTCTATTTTCTTATTTTTTATGTAGTACATGCCAAAGACAAATCTCTACCTAATGAAGGTGGGCAAAAATAATCCCCGAGATGTCAACGAAGATCCAGCATACGAGAAAATATATCAATCCCGTGATGGAGGTTGGCATTGGGGAATTATGACAACCAACGAGTCCGAGTCGCTGAATGCAGTATTCAAGCAGAGCTGGATGTTGCCTGTGGCTGCAGTTGTAGATGACACATTCTACAAGTTAAATGCCTGGTTTTAGGAATGGTGTGCTAAGGTTGCAGAATTAATAAGGATGAACCAATCATTTTCAACAAGGGTGGAGGAGAAACTAAGACGACACAGGGACAAAGGTGCAACTATGACCGTGATCTTGATGGGTAATGATGGAACAGAGTTTGAAGTGCAAAATCCAAATGAGTACGTTCCAACCAACCGTAAACCAGACGGCACTATGGCATTTGTCAAGAGGGCTTGCAAGTACGTTGTTAAATTCAGAGATGCCAGGGTGGTAACCTGTACATGCCAAGGACCCCAGCTAAGGCACATACCCTGCAGTCACGTAATGGCGGTATGCCGAGTAAGGAATTATTGTGAGGATCACTATGTTGCTGACATGTACCGTACCAATTACCTTGCTTCCACTTGGGGTGGATCTTTCCATTCTTATCCTGATCAGCATGAGTGGCCTGCATATGTCGGTGATAAAATACTCCCTTCAGAATGATGGATAAGAAAGGGAAGGAGGAGACACAAGCGTATTGTAATGACTATGGACGAGATGGGTGGTGGGCGACCGTCGGGAAATCAGGCTCGCCGTTCTGTTTTCGACAGGCGCAGGGCAGGTATGTAGAATTGTACAAAATTTATTTATGCTTTAATTATATTACTAACTGAATTGCATTGTTATATTCAGATAAAATAAACGAACACAATAAAAGAGAAAATGCCAGAGTTGTTGCTGAAGCAACCGGTAGAACACAACCCCCTCCTCCTGTAAGCCAATCATCTAGTAGCCAAGCCTCTACAAGTAATGCTGCACCTGCAGCTCATACCAGTACAACTAGTTGTTTGTTAGGTTTATTGAGACGTCGTGGTAGGGCAGATAAACTTGCTATTCTGTTTGTGTGAACTTTTTTATTTATTGTAATATATTTCTGACTGTAGTATTTGGACTATAGGACTACTGTATTACATTGGCGTGCATTATGTTGACATTATGTTTTATTATTTCATGTTCATATTGGTATTATGTTGTTTGCACTTTACATTTCTTTATTATAACACAGTTTAATAATACAATTAAAGTTCAACAATATAATCTAAACCGTTAGATGTTCAATCTATTATAAAGTATGCTTGGAGACCAAATTTTACATTTTTTGGAATTTTTTTACTATTTATTAAGATGGTTTGAAATCACTGTTTTTTAATGGTGCAGAATTTTAATAAAAACAACGATTTTCAAACTATCTTAATAAATATTAAAAAAATTCCAAAAAATATAAAATTTGGTCTCCAAGCAGATTTTATAATAGATTGAACATCTAACGGTTTAGATTTATTGTTTGATCATCACACACTAAAATATAACCCCGGAAGCACCTCGGTCGAAGTGCTTCCGGTAGCCATACACATAATATTTTATTTTTTGACATACACATACACATATACATAAACCCTAAACTTTTTTCACAAAATTATTCAAATCAAAATACTAAGATTTCTCTTAAAAAAACACACACACACACACATGAGGCGCCCTGAGGACTAGCGCCTCACTTGTGCTATGGGGCGCCCCAGGGGGTGGTGCCTGTTTGCACAAAAGCGTGCACACAAAGTCTCAGGTACACCTAGTTGTACCCTTTTAAACCGTGATTGAGCTTTAGTATTAGGTTGCAAGTGCACAACCTTTGTCCAATGGTACAATCAGGTATCGATCCTCAGGGACGGTACAATTCGAGTCTAGATCACTACTTATCCTAGTTAGGTACTAGAAGTGCGAAAAGTTGGGTTTGATTTGTTTATATTTTCTAATTTCAAGTGACAATTCAATAAACAGTAAATGAAAGCAATTAAAGGTTTTGGTTTTGAACAATTTTAAAAGGATGTTTCCAGGGTTTCAGATTTCATCCTCAGCTTTGCCTCTCTGGACCCTCACTCGACTCGCATCATCTCTGATGCGACCCGCATGGTCTCCCATGCGACTCGCATGCCCTTCGAGTGAATGCAGCATTGCACCTGTTTCTGAGTTATTCGATTATGCAAGGTTCTACTGACCCTACCTATGATTCCTAAGCCTCAACTCTCGTGTATTAGCCCTAGAAACCTAGTAAGGAATTGGAATTTCACCTTCTTAGATCTACAACTTTCAACTCTCGTTTATTCATGTTCAATCTAAGTCAATTGATTGGTTTGCTAAAGGTATCAACTATCTCTCAATAAATGGAAATCTCACCTTTCGATTCAATTGATCTATCTTTTTAGATTTCTAACCTACCTCAAGTGCTTGATTAAGTTGCAAGAATGATCAAGTCAAGATTTTAGAAGAGATGAAGAAGCATTCAACAAAAGACAATCAAGATTCAAACAATCACAATCAAGAAAATAAAAGAATGATACTCAATCAATTTATCACAAGAACAACTCAAATTCAGTTTCAATACATACAATCAAAGCTTTAAACTACATCAACCCTAGAAACAAGAAAAGATATACTCAAACAACATCATAAAAGAAGAGAAAAGAGAAGAGATCATGATAGAACCCAATGTAGCAATCTAGCAAGGATCTTCCCTTCTTTCTTGATCAACACTCCAATTCTTGAGGTTTTGAATCTTCAAATTCGGAACTCCCTCTCTGGTGGCAGGGGTGGTCTATTTATAGACCTTTCAAAACGAATGTTTCAATTCTGGGCCCTTATTGGGCCTTTACTGTTTGCTCAGGAAGCTCGCAATGCGACCCGCATTGGAGCATGAAGGATGCGCTTCGCATGAGATGGCAGTGCGAGCTTCTGGTGCGACTCGGAAGACTGGATGCGCCTCGCGTCAATCCTGATGCGGGTCGCATCAAAAGCTTTGGACTTCAAAATTCTCCTGATTTCACCAATTTCCTGCAAAATAAGAACGAAAGTGCAGCAGTACCAAATTCTACTTGTAATCACTATAATAGACGTTATTTGATGGCTTAGAATACATGTATTGGTACTGAAATTGGTCAAATCAATATATCAAATATGGTGATATCAGCGCCTCACAGGGTATTTTGGGCCGCTCTGGGCCCAGGCGGTCAGGGCATTTATAAAAAAAAATTGGGAGCAAGGCATTTTTAAAATTTACATTTGTTTCAGGGATATTAATAAAAATGGCCGGGAGGGATCTAATACCTCATTTTTTTTCATATTTCATCATACTTCATATTTTATATCTTCGTTTTCATAGTCCAAACTGTTGATCCAAACAGCTTAATATGATATTTATACTAAAATATGCTTGGAGATGAAATTTTATAATTTTTGAAATTTTTTTACTATTTTTTAAGATATGTACAAAATCACTGTTTTTGGACCATTAAAAAAATAGTTATTTTCTACCCACCTTAAAAAATAGTAAAAAAAAATTCAAAAATTATAAAATTTCATCTCCAACCATATTTTAGCATGGATATCATGTTGAACGGTTCGGATCGATAATTTAGACTTAAAAATAAAAATACAAAATATGAGATATGATGAGGTATGAAAGGCATGAAGCATAAAAACCCTCCTCATATAGAATAGCTATGATAATAGTCGTAAGTAATTCAATTTTGAAATCTACCATTCTACATTCTCACAATATAAATATGTAATGTTATCTGTGTATACACTAGGGGTGGTAAAAAAGCTCGTAACTTGTGACTCAATCGTGACTCTCTCGCTAACAGCTCGCTCGTTATTAAACCGAGTTGTTAATGAGTCAGCTCGCCACTAGTTCGGTCTAGAATTAATGAGTACAAACTAAGGTCTAGCTTGCTTGGCTAGGCATCAATTTGTAATTTTGTATGAATTTGTGCGCATTTTATACTGTCTAGTTTGGTCCAGTTCGATCCAAAAAAATTGTAAAATTTATTTTATTTTTAAAACAAGATCTAGCCTGACCCAATGAGCCAGCTTGTCAGCTCGCGAGCTAGATCGATCTAGCTCGTGATGATTTCAAACTGAGATTTTAGCTCAAATCCCTAGAATCAACTCACTTGTGACTAAAACGAGCTGGCTCATAATTAACAAGTTCAAGTTAAACCCAACTCGTGACGAGCCAGCTTGTTGCCTTGCCCCCCTTAGTATATACAAAGCATAAGACGAATTATAATTTTTTCTACATTAATTACTCATCAAATAGTTTACAATCACACTTTTGTCGTAGATAGATTGCTCGTATATATATCAAACAGCTTGTCTAAACTTAATTGTCTAAAAGAATGACAAGCTTTACAAATTAGATTTCAGCATTTCACTTTATCTAATTAAATAGAAGATAGATTGATTTGAAGATGATTTAAAGATAATAACTTGTACATTCTTTTTACCAATAGCTAGAATATGGGGTATTCCAAATAAGGGTTTAGGGTTTATTCTATTTGGAAATCACATATTCCTTTGAAAATTAAAATATTTTTATAATTAGTTAGGAGAGATAAATTCTAATAAAATTCATTTATCTGTCAAAAGGATGGCAGGATGATATATCTTGAGGTTTTTGTGATAACCTAAGGATACTAAACATCTATTTATATAATGTTCTTACATTAATATGGGATATTCCAAATAAGGAATATAATTCTATTTGGAAATCACATATTTCTTTGAAAATTAAAATATTTTTATGATTAGTTAGGAGAGATAAATTCTAACAAAAATTAATTTATCTGTCAAAAGAATGGCAAGATGATATATTTTGTGTTTTTTGTGATCAACCTAAGGATACTAAACATCTATTTATATACTATTCTTACATTAGATTAATATGAAATTAGATTGTTGATTATAATAATTTCACATTTCAATGTGAATTTTTAGATAATTTATGATTATTAGATGCAAATATTTATTTAAAAGATAGGCTATTAATTGAGCTATTAAGAGGATTCATCTTATAGACCATTTGGTTAGAAAAAAAAATTATTTTAATAATGCTACCCCTTACCTATTAAGTCTATTGGTGCAATAATTATTTTATTGACAAGTTTTTGGGCATAAGAGAACATTTGTGTATGTATGCTGAAATGCTTATAGCTGTTACATAAAAAAAATAATAATGTATCCTTAGATACATCATCGTTGTGTATTATTTTGTACTAATCAAAATTGACAAATGTTTCCTTCGTTAACAAGAATTTTAAATTCACTTGGATACAATTGTTGTCATTTTAGCACTACTTTGCTCATAAATCATAATTTGAATTCCAGACCATTCTTCTTCCATTACTCGTCGGAAATCTCATTATCTCAGTATAGATCGCCTCAGTCTTTTGCCTTTGGTTTAGTTGGGCTATCTTTTAAGCCTCAATGGCCCAATTAACAACTGCATAAAGTAAGCCCAGTCCAGGTTTAGTTTGTTAGAACTTGGAATACCAATTGTATTGACATCTATCACAGAGTTTTACTTGGTTCGGTAGTAATTATGGTGTGATCTAACAACTTACAATCAATATGCTATTTCTTTGATTTTTCCGCTTATATAAATGCTTCAATATATATACTTCTTTTGTACCTTGTTAATTGGAGAAAACCAATCTATTTTCTGATTATTAGACGGGTGTTGTGTTCTTTTCCTTTTGTATCCACTAAAAATGATTACTGTTTCTCTAATATTTTCATAAATATATTTTGCCTAGATTTGTTGAAAATAAATACTGAAATATTGGAGGAAACAAATTGCCAGTGCATGAATTTCATTTCTTTTAATATATGCACGGTCCATATCATGTTTTTTTTCAACATTTGGTGAACTCTTGATAAATTTTTTGACAATAATGGTGCCACTTAAGAATCCTGAGATTGGGAAATGGGCAAGTCGGCTACTGGTGCTTTTTACTCAGCAATGCTTCTGGTGTATTTGGTAATATTGCTTAAGATAAGATTAGTAGTAAGATCAATTGTGTGGGAAGCGAGAGGAGGAGGGAGGGGTCCACCTTAAGTTTACCTCACAAAAAAATGCAAAAGTCCGCTGCATGTTATTATGAGACAACGATGGACTCCTTATAGAGAAACTGATCATCTCATTTTACACGCAAAAAAATAATATTAGTAGTAAGAGCAATTGTTTGTACTAATTTTTAATTTTTGGCCTAATCTTATGATAAACAGTTCAAACAACTGTTTAGAAATAAGAAATAAAAATATGAATCCGTAGTACGGACCAAAGTGCACTATGAATTGTACTACTTTGATACATAAAGTGTAATTAAAACCACAAAATTTCTAAACTTTTGATCTACTTCATCCTCACTACTTTAGTACATAAAATATTTTAATATCTACTTCAATTTAATTTTACTTCATTTTGTCAAACACAAACACAAAGTTAATTACTGAACAAATTGGGTACGGACCAATATTGAGCTACGGAATACCATGAGTATTTTTTTTAATAAAAATTCTAGATCATCAATTTATAATTGCAAATGCACTATGAATGGCATTCAGGTATTCATCCATTTCTAAATACTAAAATATTCTCTAATATTTTGATCATTTTATTTTGATATAGAAAGCAATGATGTAGTATTTTTAATAGAAGAAGCAATATTTTGAAACACACAAAGTAGTTTTCCTTATTCTCTTTTTTTAAGAAAGTTTGAGTATATATATTAGATGAGATTATATGTATTGAAAGAGATTATAAAAAAGAAAAGAAAAGTAAAACATCAACTCTTGTCATATGTTCTACTTTTTTCAACAAGTAAAAAAAAAAGAGAGTAAGATATCAATTTTAGTTCTAATCAAATTGTGTGCAACATGTATAGCGAGTAGGTGTTTAAATAAATTTAGACTTTTATACATAAAAAATACGACACATTGAATAAAAAAAATAATTTGATTGAAGAGCTGATATTTAATTAAAAAAATTATTTTGTAATCACAGTCATTAACAAATTATGACATCTATATAAGAACGGAAATAGGTATTTTAGGTGTCTTAGATATTAAATAATTCAGTAGATATTTATAAATTGAATCCAGCTTTTGTGGCCTTAATATAAGTAATATTTTTAATTCAGTATAATCACGGAGTGAGGGGCGTTTCGTCAAAATTGCCATCTCTCATTCCATTCTAGTAGCTTCGTCGCGATCAGAGAGCGGTTAAAACGAAAACAGCACACATAAAACCCTTCTCTTCTCTCCATACGTAATATCTCTTGTTAACCTCGACAAACTCCAACAAGCAATAGCCTCTAGCTTCTATCAATGGAGGGGTCCGGCAAGCTCCAGTGCGTCGGAAGACTGGAGATCGCCGAGCCGAAGCCTGTGGGGTCCGAGTTCCTATGCGGAACCATTCCCATCCCTACCTACTCGGCCTTCCCTCTCTCCGACTCCGCGCTCTTCCCCTCTCCTTCTCATACGTACTACTCAACTTTGATCTGAGTTTGTTTCATTCCTTTTTGTTAATTTGATCTTAGAGCACTTAGTCAGTAATTTGATGTCGCGTGTTTGGTATGGATATAGGATTGAGGCGCCGAGGTATCAGATGCTTCCTATTCAGACCGATCTTAATACACTACCTGTGCTGTCTGATTTACCGGAGAAGCTCATTCCATCCTCGGCCAAGAACAGTGAAGGTTTGGTTTTTTTCTCTTGTTGGTACATTCCAAGGTTTATGATGTACTAGAGCAAAAGCATGCAATGATAGATTAGGTGTGCCAAAGATTTTCATTGCCAGCACAAGTTTTGTTATTCAAAGGATTTTGACCGAGTTGTTTAAAGTAGAAATGTTCATTATGAATTAGAATATGCTTTGTCTAGAAAGGAGTCTTTACTTTTCTTAAGTAGCTTGCAGAATTGTGCTTAAGAACGATTAAATTGGTTAATTCAAGGATGCATTTATTTTGTATGTACTGATTTAATGCAAAGTTGCACTTGAATTTTTTTTTCTTCGCATGTGTGTAAGTGATGTAAAATCCATACAAAACCGCATGATACAAGAGAAAGCATAGAATTACTACAATGGAGTGACTGCAGTACTAGACAAAATACAAAAGTATTAATGAAATGACTGTTATACCCCGCTAGCACATTTTACAGCCTTTTAACCATAACGCTTCCAAATTACTTCCATTTTGATTTCTGCTTTTTGCAAAGTAACATACCAAAACATTTCCTTTCTCAGATCTCTCACTGATTGCTTCTCTGAATCAGGATTTTACTATGAAAGCAGTCCCGTCAGCCAAAATCTCTCTCGCAAATGCGAATCTCTTGCTGTATTGGGGATCACAGAGTATGGAGACGAGATAGATGTTGTTGCGTCGACTGATATTTTAAAACAAATTTTCAAGATTCCGTACTCCAAAGCTAAATTATCTATTGCAGTTCACCGGATTGGGGATACGCTGATTCTTAATACAGGGTTTGCTTCTTTAGATCTATTAGCCCTTTTGTTATGTAACTCGAGATTTATAATCTCCCTTTTTTGTTATTATAACTGATCTTATTTTAAATGGGTAATTTCAGAACAAGGCCTGCTTGTTTCTTCCGATACTTTTTCCCTTTTGAGAAAATAATCCTCACTTATTGTTGTTATTCCTCTCAAACCCGTGAAGAATTATGAAAATCCAGAACAGGAGAATATTTACCAAAAGAGAAACTTCATATATTTGCTTACTGGGTCGCATGCAAAATGCAGATTCTTTTGTAATTTTTTAGAATTGTATGGGAGTGTTGACTGATAAGAACCTTGAACATATCTTTTGTTTATTAATTTATATCCACAATTGATAACTTATCTCTGACTCCATTCATGTGTGTGTGTATGTTTTTTTTTCTTCACAAATTACAACAGCCCAGATGTAGAAGAAGGAGAGAAGATATACAGAAGGCCAACTAACCAACCCCAGCCAAAGCCCCAGCCCCATCCGCAACACCAATCCAAGGCATCATCTGATCCATCCATATTTCTAAATTTCGCAATGCATTCTGTCAGGATGGAGGCATGTGACTGCCCTCCTGGCCACGAGCCGATTCAATCTGACGAGAGTGAACCACCAACCCCTCCATCAACTATCCTACCGGGAAGTAGTTTTGGCCAAAGAGACGGGGGATTATACTGGAGCAAGGGCAAGGAAAGGCGTCGGGGCTCAAAGCATCCGGTCAAGCACACTTCTCAGGTGCTGTATTAATCACTGAGTTCACATTTATTTAAACAGATTTGGTAGTTGTATTGAGCACATTGAAGTGTGAATTTTGTATTTGAACAGCGAAGTATGTGATATTTTCTTTAGAAACATTTGATAGTTGTAGATTAATCTCAAAGCACAACTATGCAAATATATAAAGTTATAAAAAAATTAATTGGGTTTTGTGCTTGCAGCTCGGTCCTTATTTGCACTTCTATACACAATTCTAGACAAAATGTTCTGATTTTTGGTGTTTCTTAGGTTGGTGAGAAGACACGTGGTCAAGTGCAAGAGTCAGAGAATATTAAAAGGGTTGGCAATAATGACTTCATGAGAATTCTGATGTGGCAATTTCACAATTTTCGAATGCTTCTCGGAAGTGATTTGCTAATTTTTAGCAATGAGAAGTACGTTGCTGTAAGCCTTCACCTCTGGGATATCTCTAGACAGGTATTTATTATTTTATGATCTCCTTCACAATTAGAATTCTTATTCTTTGGTTTCTTCGAGCACCCTTGCGAGTGTTGTATTAAGGATGGTCCTTCAATGTATTTTTTTGTTCTGGTAAATGTCCTTTGGATTTGAGAGAGAGAATCAAGAGATTACATGCGATGATATGTGACAATTGAATTTTTGGAATAATTTTGTACTTTGACCATTATGTCTTAATATTTTTGCAAGGGTTTGGAGGCTAGGTCCTGTACTGCAAGCTTTGATTCTGTCAAGCACATCATATTTTTTAAATCTGATAATTTGGCCAATGTATACTATTTCATTGATTTAATTGATGCCAGTACTATTGCTATTACTGCTATTGTTCTTCTTATTGTTGTCTACAAGAAACCATTTCCTGGATTTGATTTAAATCCCAGTACTAATTGTTGAATGCAATTTTAAGGTGACTCCTCTGCACTGGCTTGATGCGTGGCTAGACAATCTAATGGCGAGTGTGCCAGAACTCGCCATATGCTACCACCGAAATGGAGTTGTCCAAGGATATGAACTCCTAAAAACCGATGACATTTTCCTGTTGAAAGGTGTGTCAGAGGATGGGATCCCTGCTTTTAATCCTCAAGTCGTTCAGCAGAATGGCCTTGCTGTTCTGAGGTTTCTTCTGGACAACTGCAAAGAAGACCCTGGTGCATATTGGGTACACTTATCTCTTCTCATTGTTTACTGATGTGAACCTTTAGTGCTTGAAAATTTAAGCAGTCACAACTTACCATTATTTTTGTTCGGGAAATTTGTTGACTTCTATAATTTGGCTGCTGCATTAGCAACTACCATCTTTGAAAAGACAATAAGGAACACAATAAGAACAGTTATCAGAAGTCAAGTTCGTGGAAGTACAGAACTGAAAAAAGCCAAATGAAATGGTTAAAAACTAGACCCTAAATATCGAGAATACCATATATTTTATAACTGAATAACAGTTCCAGATCTGATAGGTTTGCTATTAAATTTGCCATTTGGATTTGAGGGGCTAAAATTATTAGCAGATTAGTTCAATGGTTCAAAATGAGATTTTACTTGAATGTAAAAATATTTCTTTTTGTGAGGATCAAGTGTTTTTCAGTCCCTTATTTCTCAACAGTTTCTTGTGGTTAGGCAGAGTAGCATTTAGTTCATTTATAACAAGTTGAATCTGTGTGTGAGAGTATGAGGGTCATGATTGCTTATGCATGCATCTTTTACTTTATCAACAGTTGTATAAAGGCGCAGGAGAGGATGTAATACAGCTTTTTGATCTTTCAACGATGCCTAAAGGCCGTTCGTCAGAGGACCACCACAGTGCATGCCCGTCTCTGCCTTCTCTTATAAACAAAGGAAGAAGGGAGACTTTGTTTTCTCTTGGCACACTTCTTTATCGTGTGGCTCACAGACTTTCTCTCTCCAAGGTATATATATTCTTTGGAACTACAATTTGGCATTAGAAATTTCAAGCGAAGTATGGTAGGGAATATGTCTACTTGTTCTAGAGAAAGATTGGATTCTGTAACTGAAGAATATATTCATATTCAGCCGGGTTTCTATTGTGTTTGGAAATATCATCGAGCATTTGTTGCTATTGCCATTATTGATGACCTTTTTTATGGTGTGTGCAAAGACCAAGCTATTATTGAAGTGAAACTAGTCCCTTGAGTGTTTTAGATCGATAACCCAATTAAACCTTTGGTGACAAGTTTGCGTAAACTGGTAGTTCATTATCTAAGTTGTTCTTTTTTAGCTTAGTTGAAGTCAAACAAATATCTAAGTGTCAGCAAATATTCCCAAATTTCACAGGAGGTAATTTATCATAATACTTGCATAATTGTTCCCTTCTGTTTGCAAGTATTTCACTAACATATTTAAGTGTTTGAGAAATGTGAGTGTTGGGTTATATTTTTACAAATAACAAAACTATGCTTGTTAGTATATCAATTGGAGTTGCAATTAGCTTAATTCCATTTCGATCCATCTACTTGTTATAATAATATATGATATGATCTTTTTTCTAATAAGAGTTTAGTTCATTGGAGCTTAGCCATGATCTTGGCTAAATCATCAACAAATTGCTGAACATCTGTGGTTTTACTTTTTTTAGGCAAGAGAAAATAGTGTAAAATGTGCGAGATTCTTCAAGAAGTGCTTGGATTTTCTCAGTGAACAGGATCATCTGGTATGTTTTGCAGTATCTATGAACTATCTTGTTTTCATCTTCAAATGATTGTGTTTCCTTTTTTAATAAAAATAAATTCAATTGAATAGGTGATCAGGGCATATGCACATGAGGAATTTGCTAGGCTGATACTAAGATGCTATGAGGAACTAGAATTAAACTCGGAGTCGTTACTGCTCGTATCTGGTGCTACTGTAATTGACCTTGAAGAAGAGGGTAATTCTGAATTTACCATTGAGATGCTTGAAGCTGCAATTGAGGATTCCTCTCAACTGCCCAAAATCTCTTCGAACGATACTTCTGTAGCTTCAGTTAGTGGAAATGAAGTTTCAGTGGAAAACCTAGAACTTTGTCCTATTGGGGATTCTTCTCATACTGTGACAGAAACAGTGTCTGATCCAATTTCTTCCAAATTGGCTGCTATACATCATATTTCTCAGGCCATTAAGTCCCTAAGCTGGAAGCGCCAGCTTCAAACTGAAGACAATTTTAATGAATTTAGTGAAAATTTTGGTAAAAGCAAGATGTGTGAGAAATCAAGTTTCTCAATCTGTTCCTGTGGTGATCCTGATTGTATAGAAATATGTGACATAAGAGAATGGCTACCCAAATCCAAAGTGGACATGAAATTATGGAAATTGGTTTTGTTACTTGGTGAATCTTATTTGGCATTAGGAGAGGTTTATAAAGATAATGGACAATTGCACCGTGCTTTGAAGGTGGTTGAAGTGGCCTCTTTGGTTTATGGGTCAATGCCCAATAGCTTGGAGAATTCAGAGTTTATTTCTTCCATTTCTGATAACGGGTCCGCATCTGAAACCAACAGCCCGAAACTGTTCTGGATCAAGGCCTGGATGCTTGTAGGAGATGTGTATGCTGAGTATTATAGGTTGAGAGGTAATGAGGTTAGAGTAAAGAGAGAAAAAATATATGTTTCTAATGAGGTTGTAGAGGAGGTTAAACGGTTGAAGAAAAAATTAGGAAAGGACCGTCAAAATTGTGGCACATGTTCTCTGATTAACTGTAGCTGTCAGAGTGACCGGGCAAATAGTGGAAGCAGTGCCAGTAGTAGCACAAGTACTGATGCTGGTACAAAGTTCAGTAAGAGGAAGAACAAAAAATCCCTATCAAAAAGTGCACAAACCAGTGCTTGTGTTACTTGTGAAACTACTGAAGTGCAAAGGCATGATGTGGAGGAGCCAGAGAGCGAGAAGATAGAAGATTCGACCAAGGTAAAAAATGGTGGTATCTTTAAATTTTTGGAGGGACCCAAATTTGGAGAGGTTGAATTTAACCTAAAGTCGGCCATTCAATGCCACGAGGAGGCATTAAAGGCAACTGCAGGGATTCTTGCTGATGAGGTTCAATCAGTAAAGAAGAAAATGGGATGGGCCTGCAATGAATTAGGCCGTTACAAGCTTGAAAAAGGTGACCTTATTGGTGCTGAGAGAGAATTCAATCATGCCATCAAAACCTTTCAGGAGGCTTCAGATCATAAAAATGTAATTTTGATAAATTGTAATTTGGGTCATGGTAGAAGGGCCTTGGCCGAAGATATGGTTTCCAAGATGGGCGAATTTAAGAATCTTAACGCCTTGAAAAATATTTACCTGAACGCTTTTAAACGTGCCAAGTCAGAGTATCTTCTCTCTCTGGAATACTACACTGCTGCCAAGAGGGAATTGGTTTATCTTACTGGAGGAACTGAGAATGAACAATTAATTAGTGAGGCACTGACACAGTATGCACACACATATCTACGGCTGGGGATGCTTCTGGCAAAGGAGAGTTTCTCATCTGACAGCCATGAGATAAAAAGAGAGAATAGCAAGGAGATACTGGCAAGTGATGCCTTTAGAGAATCTCTATCTACTTACGAGTTGTTGGGTACGACCCGCAAACAAGAGGCAGCGTTTTGTTATTACCAGCTTGGATGTTATCACAGAGACATTTGTCTTAAGTTCGTAGAGTTGGAAGCTAGAGAAGGAAAGAGGAATATGTTAGAGAATAAATCTCGTCAGAGGGTTAAGTGGTATGGCTCCCTGGCAGAGAAGAACTATTACAAGGCAGCAGACTTTTATGGCCCTAAATCACATCCAAGTATGTACCTTAATATCCTCATGGAGCTCTCCACACTCTCTTGCAGCCTTTCAAGTACTTTTCATTTAAGCTCGGTACGCCCTTTGGTCCTTTTTTTCACTTAGCTTATCTTAGTTCTGCATTGATACCAGTCAACAGTTTGTTCACTCAATTACCAAACTTCCAATAAAATATATAAAAACAACAGTCATCAAAACATTAGATGTTTCTGTGTCTAATTAAATGAACTTAAAATGGTATACAGAACCTTGAAGCGGCACTAATGCACCTATTGGAAGGAAGGCATGTAGCTGAAGAAAAGGATGATAATTTGTGTGACTTGGACCTTGACATTAAACCGAATTTCTGGAGGCAGCTTCAATCTCTGCTCAAAGCCATGCTTTCGGCATCGATGTCGGGCCCCACAAAAGCAAGTCAGTCCGGGTCCGGGTCAGGTAGTGCACCGTCCTCACCCGCATCCAATAGGGTCTTGGATTCTTCTAAGCTGAAGGAAATGTACCGCATGTCACTCAAGTCTACCAGCTTGGGACAGTTGCATGCGATGTATAAGTACTGGGTATCTTAAAGTGTTACTTAACCAGGGTTGGTTCCTTCATCTAATATGTTTAATACTTAAAGGAGCTAGAGGAGGTTTGCAATTTAATGACTTCTTGTTATGTGGTAGATAAATGTATAAAAAATAAAACAGAGAATAATTAATAAGAAAAAAATAAAAAAAATAAAAAAATGGAAAAACGTAGATAAATGCTTTGTTGGAATTTTGGTATACTGGTGGATAACATCAGTTGGTTTTTTTTTGGCAGACATGTATTTGGGAGTTTGTTGGAGTTCTTTTTTGTTTTGGGACTAAATTATTGTGTTCCTTGACTAGAGAGATTTCAAATGGTTATCTTGAACTGTCAAATTTTAGTTTGGTGCCGGTTGCTGCTATAGTGTTATATATCCTATTTTCATTATGCTTTCATTTCTTTTATTTTATGTCGTGATAAAGCAAGCAACCGAACAGATAACAAGGTGCTTGTATGTCATTATCTGCTACTTTTTGAGGGACTATGTTAAGTCCTGAAATGAAGTACGGATTGTATGTTCGTGCAAGGAGCTTTATATATTTGCAATAGATGAAAATTGCCTGAAGTAAGTTTGGTGCTCTTTTTCGAGATTTCAGTTATGAAATTCAATCAAACGGGGGCCATTTAGACATCCCAGCTTGTAGCTGGACAAGTATTCTCTCCATTATTGTAAAAAATTCCCTTCACTTTACGGTTTGAGATGAACTCCCAGCCTCTTGGGGATTCGGGCTAGTGCAGGGGGCAGTATTATTGGGTTTTTTTATTCGTGTAAGTTAAAAAGAACGGTTCAGATTCAGTAATTGTAAAAGATTCTCTATTTTCACTCAAAAAAATAATTACAATATTACAAACTAGCGCAGATATAAAGGTGCTTGTATGTCATTATCTGCTGCTTTTTTGGTGTGACCATGTTGAGTCCTGAAATGAATTACGGATTGTATGTTCGTGCAAGGTGCTTTATATATTTGCAATAGATGAAAATTGTCTGCAGTGAATTTGGTGCTCTTTTTCAAGATTCCAATTATGAAGTTCAATCAAGCAGGGGTCATTTACACATCCTGGCTTGCAGCTATACAAACTAACGCAGATATAACGACCCTTATTATGTAAATAAGCCTAATTTTAAATACATTTCTTTACAAAACTACAGTTACATGTTTGGTCAAACAAAACCCTCATTTACCGTTCAAAACCTAATTAGGCAGCGCACCCTCAATACACAGTCCAGACAATACATATGCATACACAAAAAAGAAAAAAAAAAGAAATCTAGCTTATAACATGCCTAAACAAGATCATATAGAAAGAAAAAAAAAAAAAAACCCTAACCAAAACCATTTTCCTTTTTCGACATAAAAAAGAAACAAAAAATGATTAAGAAGCCTTCCTCTTAGGACCTGCACTATACAAAATAGTCCTGTCTGACAAGAGCAATGAAATCTCGAGATAACAAGTCTCCATCTTTGTTTGTACCAACCTCTCCATTTCCTTGTATGTGCCAGTATATTGTTGGAGAAAGTGGCATATACAGATCTGATCACCATGCAGAAAAAGAAAGTCAATAATCACCTTGCTAACTACTTGTTTATCAGTTGAACTTTTGAAGAAGGAAAGATTTACTTCACAATGGAATTTAGTGTTTCTGAAATTTATGCATGAAGTTCGAAAAGCAAAAGATAAAGAGTTCTAAAGGCATATTGTAAGCATAAAAGCAGCTCTCCTATAGGTAATGCATTAAAAGGCTGTCCAATTAAGCCTACTGAAATATTCAAAACGCACAATTCCCATTCTATTTAAAATTGCACTGTAAATACGTGTTGTATTATTGTATAGATGACATGTAGAATGTCACAATTCAAATTCAAACTTCTTTCTTATTGAGGAAATCCCACCAGAAGCTGCTGAGATTTTTTTTTTTTAAAACTTCAATTGCGATGATTGCCAAGTTCAGTCCATTAGCAATAGCAATTGATCCTAATCCCTTCCGAATTATGATTTGAAACCATAAAGATGAAGGTTCAAAATGCAACAAACATAAAAAGGAGAAGGAAAATAAATAAATAAATCAAAATTAGCGATATTGACCTGAAGAGGATGCCAGTTCAGGTTCTCTAGTAGAATGCAAAACAGTTGTACCCGATAGCACGGTGACAAACCCACATATCTCTGATGCAATGCTGCTTGCACTTTGCCCAGACCAATCCTTCAGACAAAATATATATATATATATATATATCTCATTTTTGTTTTATTTTTTAACAAAGAATTAAGGTCATTAATTGAATTATCAGAGCTTACCCTGAACATAATGGCGCTTGCAAGGATAGTTAGGGTTGTAAACATGGCATAGTAGATAGGAGAGACCATTGCCGTGTTGAAAGTATCAAGTGCCTGAAAATATTTTGATTGTATGTGTGAGAAAGAGAGAGATGGGAGTGCAAGAGAGACAGAACGAGTTTACCTTATTGAGGTAATTTAACTGAGTTACAATGCATGAGATGGCAACCATAGCAAAAATCCATGTCTGGAAATAGCCTGCTTGATTGGTCCCCTCTATTGTAAGCTTTATGGCTATGCCCACTGCCTTTATGCTCATCACCTACAATAAAAAAAAAAAAATAAAAAAAAAAACAGTGCACAATTTCTTGAAGTTCTCTTCTCTGATATTAACTATTACTAGCTGGAAACTCTGCAGGTACTAGTACATTTCTTAACAGAGCTTGTTAATAACATGATATGACATTTTAAGTTACGGGGACTAATTGGTGAACTTACAGTTAGAGATCCAATCACAGAACAGATGCCGACATAGACCATTATATTGGTCTGGCCATATCTTGGTGAGCAATGTAGCATTAGTACCAGTGATACTGCCACAGCTGATGCCGCATACAAGAGAAATGCTGGAAAATGAGACAAACAGAAAAAAGAAAACTACACATTTAAGGAGAAGTTTGGCATCAATACACATAAGAATATGTGCTGATATGAAAAGAATTATTTACCGGGTTGGGTTGCTAGCTCCCATATTTGAATAACAGAGGTCGGGGTCTCTTCTTCCGGTGCATGCAACACTATGATAGTGGACCCCACAATGCAGAGTAAGCAGCCCAATACTCCCATCCTCTGTAGCTTTTCCTTCAAAATAAAGTGGGCCAATACGGCACTGACCCAAGTTGATAAAATAAAACTAATCAAAACACTAATCCCACAAAAAAAAAAGTGTCAGCTGCGAATTCTACTGGTTGGATATCCTACCTTACAATGATGCTCAATGCGCCAAGTGGAGTGACAAGCACAGCCGGCGCAAATATGTATGCGACAAAATTTGCAATTTCACCGACAATCACTGCATAACATCAAATTTTCTTAAATTTCCTATCAACTTTAGCTTACTTTGTTGATATATTAAATCAAAACCCATACATAAATCAACAAGAATTGATGAAATAAGCTATCGAGATTTGAGTTTTTAATATTCTTACTTGTGATCATCCCAACCCACCATAAAGGCTCCTTTAGATAGCCATATCCACCAACACCTGAAAACATAACAGAAGAAAAAGAAATTTCAATATAAGAAACAGGTAATCTTTTCTACAATATAGAATGAGTGAGACATTTTAATGGAATTGACAGCTCGCAATTCAGACTAAACCAATGTATAGAGACCAGGGGACAAAATCCAAAGGAGAGAAGCAAACAAAAAGCCAAAAATCTTTGAGATATTTTAATGGAATTGACAGCTCGCAATGTCAGCAATGGACAAAGAAGTGACATTCTCACATCGTTTCCGGCTGCTGGAAAATCGGGACCGTTGATTTTCCTCCCTAGCTCACGTGGCGCAATCTTAGCTGAACAAACAAAAAAAAACGGTCACAAGTACTAACCGGCTCGTGAACCGGCGGCGCCGGCGCGCTTTAATCCCTTTTTCTTGACGATGAAGCTAGCTCCGATGAAGGCGCTTGAAACAATGGCTAGTAAGACCCCCTTTAGGTTGTCAGCGAACAGTCCAGTGGAGGTGCCTCCGCTCATCGTCTCCGGCGCGCCGCGTGGCACGCATCGATTGGTGAGGAGGTTTGAAGGGAACGGAGGAGAGAAGAAAAAGGAAAGAATAGAGGCGGGGGTTTCCCAAGAGAGAAAAAGGCAGATCGAAAGAGAGGGGCAGATACAGAGAGAGGAGAAATGTAGGTGGGAGAGAATTGATCAATTGACAATAAAAAATTGAAATTTAGTTGGAAATTAAATTTATAATAAGATAAAAGAGGGGGACAGTTTTTGAAATATCATAACTGGATAATAAGAACATGTATTTAATGATATTCCAGGCACATGGTACGTGGTTTGCCCCAGAAAAGGACGGGTCCGATTCCCTAAAGCACCTCAATCTTTGATTTTTGGATTGAGACCATCCGATTCGAATCCGTCGCTTGAGATTGCTTTGCAATTCGAATTCATTTTTTGAAATGTGTACTCTACTACCGATAGATTATCATGGATTGGAATCGAACGGTTCCAATTTAAAACCTACAGATTAAGTTAATTTACTGGATCTGAACTCGAAAAGGACCACTTGCTGAGGTATGCAATTATCAATAAATTTTAAGATTTAAAATTTGTAAACGTCAAGTTTGAGAATAAATTATTGATAGTGTTGTTTTAGGTTCATGCAACGCATAAAATAATATGATAAAAACAGTATATTCTTAGTTAATAGTACAATTTTGATTTTGATTTTCGTAATGTATTCTTCATAAATTTAAAAACGGAACATATAATCTTTATTAATCTTCTTATTTCATTAGCAATAAAATAATAAATTAATAACATTTAATGAATTAAGTGCTTAATTTTTGTTGAAAACTTAGCAATTCCATATATCTAATATTTAACTTATTATGTAATTGAACATTGACTTTAGAAATATAATTTCTGAAAGTTTGAAATTGAATTTTGCTTGTACACATGATTTATACAACCCCTATCATCAAAGAAACCTTTGATAAAAAATAATTGCTCAACTAATTTTGCGGAAGAACAACATGATCAGTCAAGCAACCTGAGAAGTTCAAATATTTTTCATAAAATATGTGCACATCAGGTGATGTCACGCATTCCCCTTTGGGGTATCTGATGCATTTCTCTTAATCAGATTTAAATAGAGGTTTAGATTTCGGATTAAATTTACTAATTAGATAGAGGTTTGAAAGGTACACACAGCGAGGTACGAAGGACTCAGACTTGCAGACGAAAGCACTTCCCACGTTGTCGCTCCCAGATGCAGACTAACAAATATTCATTGTCGTCCCTGATTTCAAATAAAATTACAGAAATATGTCTAGTTCAGTACAACTTTGCTAGCTATACGCCTATACAGCTATACTACAATCACAGAGGCGGGCCCAGATGTATCCAGGTGGGCCTCTCCAGGGACGGACCATAATTATGGCTGGGGAGTGCTAAGTCACTCTCAAGATTTAAATTTTTTATAATTAAGAATATAGAAACCTTACTAATTTGTTTGTTTTACAGGCATAACCCCGTTTATAATAATATAACAAAGTTAAAGGACTTGAATGTATATTAAAAACCAAAATCAGATTTATTTCAATTTGGACAATTGAGACAGTGGGCCTTCCGTACGTGACCAGTGGAAAAGAAAAAAATTAAAATCCTTTCCAAATTAGAAAGGTAATACATAGAAAGAATTAGAAACAAATGGTATCATCAGCAAAGCTCCTTAAAAAGACAATTTCATGTATTTCATTATTAATATCGGATCCAACAAAATAAAAAAAAATCTCAAATTTTCGCATTTCCGTTCTCCATGACTCTACCAATTACTCAGCGTCTCTGTTCTCCACTAAATCACTTCTTCAGTTCTCAGGGACAGTAGGACATATTTAGGGAATTGCAAGAATTTCATATCATTGATAGAAAGGAATATTCAATTTTCATGATTGTAATAAAACTTGGAACTAGTTTTACGATAGAAAAGAAATTTAAATTTTCATGATTGCAACTGACTTGGTGCAAGTATAAAATAGAATGAATTAAGAATGAAGTGAATTTATTTGTAAATTTGACATCTTCGTTTATTAAATTATTAGATTTGTGTCATGCAACTAAGAACGAAGTGATTTATTTGATAGACATGACATTGTGTTAGTTATTTATTGTGACTTTTTTGTGAATTCAAATAGTGAATGATCTTCTTATCTTGTGTTATATTGTTTTTATGTATTTTTTATTACAAAAAAAATTAATGATACTATTTAGCCCCCCCCCCCCCCCCCCCCTCCCTATACTCAAATTTTGGTTCTGCCCTGGTCCTCCCCTAAATTTTGAATTTTAGTGTTCATCTATTGGTTCCGATTGATTTTGTCTCATCTGAAATTTTTTTGTTCCCTTCTGAATGTTTGATTTGTAATTCGAGTTAAATTTATGATTTAAATCAAAATAAATTTCTTAAATTATGGGTTAAAGAATCAGAAATTACAAGTCAGAGCATTGAAAAATATAAGTCAAAGTATTTTTTTTTTATCGAGTACCCAATTAGTTAATGCATTTAAACTCAATTTAGTTATTTAAACCCAATTTAATATTTTTTTTTTGTCCTCCTCTGACAAAAATCTGTCCCTGATCACATATCACGCACGCTTAACCAAAATGCAGCAAGGCCATTATGAATATATATTTGAATGCATGAAATTAATATTAACTTATGGATACTTCTACTCTTTTTATTTAAATCCAATTTAAATATTTTTCGTCAAAATACGTTGGGTTAGTACTATTTAGTTAATTCATAAGAATAACATATCATATTATTTTACAGACATTGGCAAACCTACAAAATTTTGACTCAAAAGGACTTAAACATGAAATGTATAATATGACATTTGAAATTTGAATCTATTTATCTGTAATCACAACCACAAAATAGAATTCTAACCAGAATTACATTTACTAATCCGAAATTCTGAATAGATATAAATATACATTTAACATTTTATGTAGAAGACTGAACTATATATAAAAAAAAATCTAAATTTTAATCTACATAATTACAAAAATTAAAATAATTGAAATGACTAAGCATCTTTTGACTTATCTATAGATCCATCCTCCTGTACATAATACAATTGAAATAATGTTCATATTATTCCTTTTTCTTTTTTTAATGAATGGTCCTATACATGGTCCTATACATTTCAATAATATTCATAGTATTATGAATATTATGTTATTTTTGAAAATTAAAATTGTATCTTTATGAAAAGAGATGAGAACTCATGCTGCTATTAGTAGAAATAATACACTTTCCATACTATTTTTACACACCAGTTTAAATAAAATTATTTTTTGCAATGTCTAAAATATTATTGGGAATTCAAGCATAACTTTCTAGCTATTTCTATAAAACGGAATTCATGTTTAAATTTTCATCTCAACCTAGGTGCGGAAGTAATTAAGATGTTGATAGACAAGTGGTGGGGTACCAATCAATCAAATTCTTTGAAGCACGGAGTAGTTATCCCAAAACGTCAAGAACAAAAATATTCCAATCATAATTATATCCGGACCTAGAGCTTTATGCCTTTATCCGACATCAGGTTTTCCATAACTGCACAAGGCTGCCAAGTGTGAAAATATTATAAATGAATGATTTTTCTTCATAGTTTTTTTTTTTTTTTGTTTTTTTTTTTTTTTTTGTGGGATGTGTTTTTTGTTTTGTTTTAAAGAATGGTTAAATTAGAAGATATATACTAGTGTTCCACGAGAGAGCATATGATTCGGCAGAGAGAAAAGCACAGGTCTGGTGAGTATAAGAGATGTCTGATGCACTTTAAGATTTGTGCGTGTTCTATTTTTAAATTTGTGTGTATGAATTTTAAAGTATATCGGATGATTTTGATGCTCATTAACCTAATTTTACTTCTAATGGTCATTGGACCTAAACTGCATTTTTCACTAAAGATGTATGTCAAATCTTTCAATTAAATATTAACTGAAAAAATTTCAATCGAATATGTAATTTTTCACATAAAATTGTCTTTATCACTAAAAAAAACTCATGACATTTTAAAAAATTCTCATGATAAGCTAATAAATATTTTTTATTGACATTCAAATAAATAATTTTTGTTTGACGCCGATGTTCAATCATTCGAGGTATATCGGCTTAATCTAGAAAACAGTCGAATTTCGTTTTTGTTTAAGCTCATGAATTCTCTAGTGCAGGTGCAGACCCAGTATAGAATCAGAGGCTGTTGTCTTTCCCTGAATTTCGAGTTTTAGTGATGATCTATTGGTACCGATCGACTTTGTTTCTTTCTGAAAATTTTTGTTCCTCTCTGTTTGATTTGTAATTCGGGTTAAATTTAGAACTAAAATTAGAATAAATTTCTTGAATTATGATTGGTAATTAGAATTATAAGTTAAAAAATCATAAATTATAAGTCAAAGTATTGCAAAATATAAGTTAAAGCATTGTTTTTTTTTTTATCAAATATCCAATTAGTTAATGAGTTTAAATCCGATAAAATATTTAAATCTAATTTGATATTTTTTTACTTCCCTAACGAAAATACTGAATCTGCTCCTGATTTGGTGAGCTCTAGCTCATGCTCATCCTAATTTTACTCCTAAAATTTGCATCATAATACATTAATACTTATCAGTTACATTGATTTGTTCTGCCATTCTACTTTTTATTGCTTTGATAAAGTTACTCCATTAATAAAACCTAACTCGAGACGATGGGAATAATTTTTTGGCTGGGGTGGAGAATATTTTGCTTTAGCGAGTAATTCGTTTCTCAACATGAACAACCATTGAGGCAATTTTTTTTGCTGACGAAGATGATGACGCATGCATTTTATAGACTTATCTCATATTTATGATCTAAAGGGTGGAATAAAGAGTTTAGGCCTCATTATTCTATTAAACAAGTATTAATTGAGCCAAACTAAGATGACATAAACCAATCTTTAAGCCAGTCTAAATTAAACCAACTCACATAGTGGCTTAATTTTATTCCACCTTGTGGCCTAATTTAAATTATTATAATAATATTTTATTTGTATATAATTAGTATATTATTATTAATAATTATTATTAGTATATAATTATATAATTAATATCTTATATTGTTAATATATTAAATTATTATTATTAATATATAATTATATAATTATTATGTTATATAATTAATGTATTAAATAATTATTATAATAATATTGTAATATATTATAGTTATTATTAATATATTAATATTATGTAATTAGTATCTTATTAACAATATATAACTATATAATTAATATGTTATATTGTTATATATTAAATAATAATTATAATATTTTATAGTTATTATTAATATATTAATATTATATAATTAGTATCTTATTAATAATAATTATTAATATATAATTATATAATTAATATTATAATATATTAATATTATATAATTAGTATCTTCTTATTCATAATTATTATTAATATGTATTTATGTAATTAATATCTTATTATTAATATTTAATTATATAATTAATATTTTATATTGTTAACATATTAAATAATTATTCTAATAATATTATGTAATTAGTATTTTTTATTAATAATTATTATTAATTTATAATTATATAATTAGTATTTTATTTTTAATAATAATTATTAATATATTAACTAAATTTTATAATAATAATATAATATATTATAGTTATTATTAATATATCAATATTATATAATTAGTATTTTATTATAAATAGTTAACCAATTTAGGCTTTCAAAACTTTAGTCCTCTACCAACTCTAATAAAATAAGAAATACTTTAAGCTATGATTTAACTTTAGATCTCAACCAAACATAAATAATTTAGACCGACCTAAGTTAGAATAACCAATTTAGACCTCCTTAGCTTTATTCCACAACCAAACACCACCTTATGAATTGAAAAAGAAGACACTGTGACTAACAAATAAAATATATAGTTAATTATAAGGGAAGAATTAAAATTCAACGAACAATTGTGTTACGCTAAGTTTAGTGGGCTATAGGTTCTATGTTTGTTGTTACTTGAGTTCACAGAAAATTAAGTTGCTTATTTTACTCTTTGTATTTTACATTTTATTTGAACTTAAATTGTGATTTAAGTTGATGTATCACGAGAAGTAGGTAACATGTTGGAAAATAAAATTATTTATAACAGCGGGTTCTATAGATGATGTAAATATTAAATAAGTTAATATGCCTAAAACAGTAAAAAGTATTAAAATTAACTCATCTCTTACCTCATATTACTCATATTTTACTATTTATTTAACAGTTTTAAGTGCGAAGTAGAACTCATCACCTCTTACTTTACAATCAAACACAACCTAAAAAAATTTAATATAACGGCTAGTTCTAGGGATCTAAATACGTGATGTGTTATGAGTAATGTGTTGTATTGTGGTCAAAATTGAAATAATGGTTACGGTACTTAGTTATGTTTAACTATTTTTCATAATTTAATTTATTCAAGATTATCATCAATCAAGATCTAATGGTCATAACACACGTGGCTCATGTGATCACATGATGTGCCACCATGATCATATCTTTCGCATGACATGCTGTGTTGGATCAAATTTCCAAAAAATGGTCACATCACGCGAATAGTTATAACATGATACATGCGAGTCATGATACATAACTGATGCACATATCGTACCATGATGTACCTGATCATGTCGTGAATTTTTAGGTCCCTTTGATGTCATTTATAAGATTTAACTTCTATCCAAAAACCTATATTTCTATAGAAATGATTAGAGAATTAGAGATTTTGTAGTTATGATTTTGTTTTTTATAAAAAGATAGAAGTCTAGTTTATTAATTTTTATTTAATTGTCTATGAAGAACTTTTTTGTTTGGACTACGAACTCGCGATCTTCTACAATAAAAAATGTTATCATGAAAGATTAATTCTTTATTATGTTACGTCACAATCAATATTGATCGTTTGATATGCTTCTCTTATCTTATTTAACTTATATTATTTTGACTTCTTTTTTTCAATTGAATTCGTTGTCTAAACTGTTTTTTGAGTAAATACTAGAGATGAATCTCTCAACTATTTAATATTAGAGTTTTCTATTCGGATTTTGAACATGCAGTCTCTCATTCAATCATTCAGACGTTGTCTGAACTGTTATGAAATTCTTATAAAGAGTACATTTTTTTTATTTTTTGTATTACACTGCACAGATTATCTACATCTCTTTGTATTGTTTCAGCGTTTTAAAACATATTTATTTTCAAATTTTCTCCATACAAAATTTATTCTATGAAAGCTTTTACTGTGGTGGAGTCTTAAAAATAGTTCTAATACACATAAGGATGCAATAAAATGCTTCAATTGTGTAATAAATTTAAATAATATCGAGCCTAATGATTAAGATGTCACCCTTTGTGTGATAAAATACATATTTAGTGATGTGAGTCTCGTTTTTTTAAAGTAGAGGCACATATTTGATTTCGAGAATAATATTTAAAAGATATCAGAATATTGCGGGACCTTTAATACATAAATATCAAAAAACTAGTATCGTATCTGTGCTTTGTAACAGAGACATATTATAAGATTTAATATTGAGATTGAATAGAGAAGCAAATAAAAATAACAATGTAAGAAACAACAACAAATGATTGTTTTAATTCAACAACATTATTTGAATATCAGTACATACACAATTTTTGAGGCTCAGTTGGAATCAAGGAAAAAGAAAAAAAAATGCTCTCCTTAATCTTTTCGTTAAAATTCAATTAATTTAAATGTGGGAAGCTGCTAGGGAGTAAATCAATAATATGTTTTTTTTGTTCTCTTCCAAAAATGAATAAGAGGTAGGTAATTCGAAAATGAGATATGATCTGTCAAAATCGGAAATTAATCTCTTTATGTGCCAATCAAAACTGGAGAGAGATATGGTAACAAAAATTTAATACTAATTTCATTTCCTCAATTCTCAATTCTTGATATTACGTGTAACGAGTACATTACTAATTAAATTTAGACTTCTACACATAAAAACGATACATTAAATCAAAAGAAGACATATAATTTGATTGAATGACTGATCTTTAATCCGAAAATTAATTTTTTAATCACAATCATTGACAGATCAAGGCATCTACATACTTAATATAAGAACAGAGATACATGTTTATTACTCAAAGAGTTTGTAAACTTGAACCCCTTATCTCATGATTCAAAAATTCGACGTAACAACACGCTCTAGAGGCCTTTACCTCAACAAGGCTTACAGTACCTAATATAATTGCATCGGTAATACAATAATTAAAGCTCTACTAAATTATTTGAAAATTTGAATGAAGTCTCCTCTTTAAATAATATATTAAAATTGCCAAATTAGACGTGCAGCACGTGAACTTTAACTTATTATGTTTTGCGCAACTGGGCCTGTAATCTGGCAATTTTTTTTTTCTGTTTTTTATGATAAAACTTATAATTTAATTTGAATTAAATAGAACAAAAAAAAATGAAAGAGCACATTTGACTCGTTAAATGATCTCATGTGAAACTTATTTAATTGAAAGAAACGACAAATCATTTCCAGAGCATGCTCATATTGTGCCTCTCCGAGTTTATTATAAGAAAATTCAAAGAAAAATGATGATCCGTGAAACACGCTGTCCCACCAAGCATGTGAGCGAGATATAAGTTTTAGAAAATGATTTCCTTTGACCGTGCTGTGCATCATATATTCAATATTTCGTACCTGCGTATATTAATTGGCCCACATTTAATTGAGAGCAGTATAAGACTATAGAGGGATCCTGCATTTGTCTCTAACATGTAACATCCAATTGGACCAATTCAAGGGGGCTGATAGGTGTTATCTGGATCTCTATTATTAATTGGTCCTTATTTTTCTTCCTGCTGGATCTTCTCTGCTGTAGGTCCTCAATTTCAAGGATAGAAGCATGGAATTATTAATGAGGATCAATAATAAAAATTTATAGATTTTCTATTTTAGTTATAATTTTAATATAATACTTTCTTTTGAAAGTATGAGGGTGATAGTGAACAACTTCTATAGACATTTCAGTGCTTAACATCATATTATTTTAAATTTTGCATTAAACAATAGAGTTAGGCTATTATACTATGCATAGTATATGGATCAATATCTCAGTTTTTAAAATTCAAATAGTCGATCTGAACCGTTCAACATGATCTTCATATGAAAATATACTTGTAGATTAAATTTTTTTTTTTAGATAGGTGAAAAATCACTTGATCTAAAATTTTTAGACCATTCATAAGTAGTGGTTTTCCATCTATCTAAGGCTCTAAGCAAATAGTAAATCTAAAAAGGAACCTAAAAACTGTAAAATTTGCAAGTACATTTTTATATGGAGATGATGTTGAACGATTCATATTAATTGTTAGATTTTGGAGTGTATACATGAGCAGGGGCAGACCTACTATAGAACCGCGGGGGGGTGGGGGGGCGGAAGCTGTTTTTTCTGGATTTCGAGTTTTAGTGGTGATTCATTAGTACCGATCAACTTTGTCTCTTTTTAAAAAAAAATTTGCTCCCCTTTAGATGTCCCTTGACAAAAATTCTAGATCCGCCTCTGTACATGAGTGAGTATTGCAGGTGAGTCAAAATAAATTCGGTGTCTATTCTAAAATAAAGAGATCGATTTTGAAATCATACCTGCTTAGAACAGACAACTCAGATCTTATTCTACACGGTGAGGTATTGCACTGAATTTGAATTCTGTATTCATAAATCATAATTAATACATGTATGAGGATTGATTGTGCACATGGTATCCTCACATCTGTACTCAACACTCTGTTGTTTGAAAGGAGACTGATATTTATTTGAACAGGAGCTTCCCTCTTTCAAGTTGGAAACATTTTCACGTGCTGTCGGCCAGAGGCACTGAAGCAGAGCCCTGCAGAGGCCAGAGACAATGCAGCTTTAGCATCTCAAGAGGATTTTGAGAGAATAATTCCATTTTATAGTTCACTAGTTACCTTGTTGCGGCTCCGCCGCAATTAGCTTTTGGGAGCAGCAACGGTTTTTGTTATTTTTTATTGATTTATATAATTATATAGGTGGCACTTTCTGTTTATCTTTGGTTGACTCTTTCTAAATTTTATTATTGTGACAAGAAATAATATATAATAAAATTTATACGCTTATATAACAATCACTTTGTCCGCGTTAACTAATCAATGCACTTCCTAAAAAAAAAATTCATTTGTGTGTGTTCCATTCACTACAATACAAAACACCAAAGCCATGCAAGACGGGGCAAAATTTAATATATGATTAGTTCGTGGAGTATTTTTTTTTTTTTTTATCAATTCTCTAATTTTGAATGGTATAGAATTTTTATATGAAGTGATTTTTTACTTATATAGAAAAATAGTAAAAAAAAAAAAAAGTCTAAAAAGATGTGAAATTTAGTTTGCAAGTCCATTTATATATGGAGAGAGATCATGTCAGATCATGTTGGACAGTACAGATTAACTGTTTGGGCCTTGAAAATAAAAATAATGATACATAGTACGGGCCACGGGGCCAATCTGCATTATGCATAGTACCATAGCCTCACTCAAAGGTAGGCAACAGAAGATACTAATTATAGGAAAGCAACTGACAAGTCAAGATTGTGGGTGGTTTTCTCATTGAAGCTTCTCCTGAAAGAGAAAAGTGAATCTTCTGTTCTCTCCAGCACATTTGTCATGTCAACATCAAAGTATGGTTTGTATGCTGCAACTGAGAACATGCTTAACCAGCCAGTAGATTGGCTAGATTCATCGGAGCTCGTTTTTGCACCCTTACCCGGCCTCAAGAATGTATCTACAACCACCATAGCAACATTTGAACATGTGAATAGTGAAGTATGGTTACTCCATCAGAAATTAGTGTTATAAAAATGGATTTTTCATGTGTAATGTATCATTCTATAGCCTATTTGTACATAGAAAGTTATGGTGAAAGCTCCTTGATTATTCAAGATTCCTGAAACTAATTTGATGTAGAAACAGATAGTGGAAGGTAAGTTTAGGCATATTCAAAAAAGAAAATAGAAAAAAAAATTGGTACTGAGGTTATTTTTACATATTTTGGACATTGTTTGTTCTCTTGTTTTGCAAATTTGAGGTTTTAAGAGGCAACGCATGCAAGGAAAAAGAAAGTTTGGCCATGTTAAAATATGTAGAAGACAATATCATGAATTAAAATTCATACAATGAATTTAGACTGGCCAGCATAAGAAACAATAGGGAAGTTTTACATGTTCTCCTGAAAATCTAGAAAATTATGGCATACCCTTTGTCACCAAGGGAGTTGATTCCATACAAATTTAACGAATTTCTGCCCCCGTGGTGATATATAGGAGGGAGTATCAGACAGGACAGTTTAAGAGGGCTGTACTGAAGGTTTCTGTATCAGTTATTTTGATACACCAATCCTAACTACATATATATAACTTCATACTAACAAAAGAAGAAATGTTGATGAGCTATTTTACTTATGTGCCTCTTTTTTTTTACAATTTAAGCTGCCAATAATTACTTAAATTGACATGATGACAATATTGTGCTTAATCTTATATCCATAACCAAATACTGTACTTGGTACTAATTGTAGTGCTGATTTTTTTTAGTCGGAAATAACTGTGCCATAACTTCTACCAACTCAAATTAAGTCAGAAGAAAAGGGAAGCTGACCAAAAATAATAATAGAGAGAGAGAGAGGAGGGAATGATGAGACCTCAGAAATGAAGAAGTGGTAGCTGAGCAGATTGATCCATTTAGTCACACAGTAAGCAAACGGCAACAATGTAAAACCTAGCAAATGGTAATTCAAACAAAATGCACATTAGAGAGGAGCCGAACCTAAATGACGAAATCTTTCTCATATGAAGGGAAGAAAATTTTAACTCCATGACAAATGAATATGACATTTAACTAATTTTCTATCATCACAAAGAGGGGGCAGTAGATGCCAATAGGGGTTGTTGAAGGGTAATTTCTGATCCTTAGCTGAATATTTCTCATATGACCAGAAGATCTAGAATTTGTTCTTCTCATCTATACCAGAAAATCAGCTTATAATACCAGGAAAACATGAAGTACTGGTTTTCTGGATTCTGGTAAGAGAATTTTTGTTTTTGGTAACATATATTAAAAACAGGGATTACTGGTTGGTATAGAAAGTACTGATTTTTGGTAAAAGAAATTTGATTTTTTTGGTTTTCTTGTAAGAGAATTTATGCTTTTATGGTAAAGAAATTCCTACTTTTCTGGCTTTCTTGTAAAAGATTTCTGATTTAGGATTCCTGATTTCTGATTTTCTAGTAAGGAAAATTATGTGTGGTTTGCTAAAATTGTTTGCTGAAATAACAAATACACTCTCTAGATTTCTGACATGATTTGGACTTTGGAAGTTGTAAATCTCTGAAAAATTTCAACAAATTTCAAGTGTTTCCCAACTTATTGTCTTATATTTATCACCACTTAGAAGTTTAACCAGCCCAAATTAGTTGGAAGACAACAATAACTCCGAGTTGATTATGAAGTAGTAAATCTAACCTTAAATTAACTGCTTATTTTGCCGGGGGTTGTAAGGACGAAGAACTTGTGTTGAAAATTGTTCACAACTAAATTGGCAAGTGGAAGCAACAACTTAGCAAATACGAAAGAATACCCCTAAATTGCATAATATCATTACTCATTGTAATTAGAAAAGGATTAAGTGAAAATTGAGTATTGGAATGAGGTAACCAACATGAAGCAATTGATTATTTTGGAGGAGAAAGAGAGAAAAAAAGAGGAAGATGAATAATTAAATTGAAGTAAAGGAAAATTGAACTGGCCATTTTTATTAAAGATGAATTCTAGGACGTTTGAAGGAAAATACAACAATTAAGTTGAGAAAAATCTCACCAGTGGAGAAAAGAATTGTCCAGAAAAAGTAAACAGCGTAGAGCTCTTTAATTACAAGTAGGTTGGCGAAGGCGAGGGGAGGGAGGGGAATAGCTCAATAGGGAAGAGGGAAGAAGCAGAAGAAAGTCAGGGAAAGTGGAACCGATGTGTCCGAGAAGAGGAATACACAACAAAGAACAGCGGAGAGGTCGGCGTGAACGCGGCGAGGAACACGTAGCAGGGAGGAGCACGTAGCGAAGGCGAAAGAAGGAGAGAATTACACCTGTCAAATTGATCGAACGACGGAGAGAGCGAGAGAGAAATTTTAAGTGCGAGATCTACCGTTAGTTATGAGCGAAAGTTGAATTTTTGTGAGATGACGATAGCCGATGTCATCTAAAAAAATGAAGTCCCTTCATCTTTTATCGGACTGTAGGGAATGAGGGTGTCACTGTTCCTAGCTACAGTAACACCCCATTCTCCTTTTATGATTTATAATTAGTTCATCCCCTCCAAACTCATTTCCTAGTGCAGTTGAACTAGATGATTACGTTACAAACTTACAACCCCTCAGCTAATTAGCTCAAACTTCACTTCTGATATCAGAACCTTGTGTGCACAATCAATTGTCTATCAGATGGTTCAGTAGATAGCTTATTTGTATCCCCAAACACCATCTAACGAGAGAACAGTGATCATAATCCGCACGAATATTAAAAGGCCCGTTCGTTCCACTCGGACCAGATTTTCAAGAATTTCTGATCAGACAGTCTGGATCTAAATAGAAATATTCTGTTACCTTGGAGGATATGGACTCCAATATAGTTGGATCAATTACTATGTAACTCGGAAGTAAAATGGCATTAAATATATAGGTCCATTCTGCTCCAATGGTCCTATTAATATGTTACTGATCTGTTGTTGGCCTAAGATCTTGTAACACCGTTTATGGCACCAGCATCTTGAACTGGTACGGAGAGGTACAACTTGCTCATTAACAGCCTTGTCAAACAGAAACAAAAATCATTTTTCATCAAATAAAAATTGCAGTTCTCTGGATGACGGTAAAAGAAAGTAAAATAAGAGAAACCATGGATCATTTGTCTAAAACTATCTTTTATCCATTTTTGGTTCCATAACAAAAGAGAAGACAGAAAAGGAAAAACAGTATCACTATTTCAAATAATCACCAAGCAGTCAAATTTTACTTAACACCGTAACTAAGCATTAACAAAGCACTACTAAGAAACCCTTAATGGTTTTTCAGTTATGTCTGCGCCTTTTAGGGCCATCTTCAGTGTGTGATTCCCATCTACTATGATCCAATGGGCTCAAATCAGACAACTCTGCTATCGTCATCAAATACTGTGTCAAATGAACCAGCTCCCTATCAGTGCCTCTATTTGTGTGGGCCCGCCTGAAAGGCCTTATAGTCAGCCCATTTTGTGGGTTCATCACGAAATTCCTCTTCAAATCATCAAACATTATGGTATTTCTTGGGCTGTAGTACTGCAATACAAGAGTTAAAATAAAGAGAAGCAAAACAGGATTACGCATAATGAGATGGCCACAATTATGGTACAAGCCAAAAAATAACCAAATCAACCAACAATTTCTAATAACAAATAATTAATTTCATAATTGCCCTTAAAGCAGGAAAGTATCCCTATATACTATGCTTTATTCTTCTCCCGTTTCCAGTGAAATACCAAATTGACCCTAGTTTTTCCCCTATTATACAGAGTTATGGACAAATAACAGGTACTGTTAAGACATATTTAGAAGCAAAATGGGGAGATGAGGTTAAGCAAGGATATTATCATGCTTTAGGTGTTAATGTAATATTTTATATGTTATGGATTACTGGGATGAACATGCACATTCTTGCATTGCAGGAAGTATGTGCATACGGAATTTTGATATTTCGAAAAAACGTCCATGAATTTACCTGAAAACAAAATCATTAATCAATTTTACCAGCCTTTATATTGAAACTGTGTTTATATGGCTCTAGCGGTTCGTATACTAATCGTTGGTTTAAACCACAACATCTGGCAGCTTCACTAGCTCAATTCATTTGAAGTACAAATCCTATAAGCTGATATATTGTGGGACCTGCTTGTCAGAGAGACTAACCTCAGGAAGTTGAGCCCAAATAAGACCCAGGGGTTTACAATCAAAGGTTCCATACTTGTCAGACTGAACTGTGATCATGGCAAGGTGATCTAGGAGTGCTGTTATTTTGTAATTTGGGTTGCTTAGTACCCCTAGCTGCCCCATCTTCATTTCTACCCATTTCATGCTGCACCCAAGAATAAAAAAACAAAAGAAAAAGAATTAGTGACCTCTTGTAACTAAAATTTGTGGTACACTTAGGTGAATTAAATATGAAATGGGCACCATCTCAATAACCTCACCTAGTGGCCGACCAGATCATAATGTCATACTCTGCATAAGCAGCTGTAAGGAACTCGTGAAGATCTACACACCAAAAAATAGATACAAAACAACATTAGCTTAAAAAACATGATAATAAGTTGGAACAAGTTTTTATAGTTCTCTGACTTACAAGGGCGCATAAGCTCTAAAGGATTTTCAGCTGGAGACCTATGATCAAAAAGTGTATAGTCAATGTCCAATACTAGAAGCTTCTTCCCTTCTCGGCATGGATTTAGAAGCTTTATCTGAAAGTATCACATAATTACAGAAATTGTATTCAATTAAACCAAAATTAGGATGGAGTGACCATTAGTAATGATCAGTATACACACGCAATACATGCACATTATTTTTTGAGTATGAGATTGAGGTCTGGTACCTTATATTGGGCCACTCTTCGGCTTAATTTGAGCTTATTTGCAGCTTTATCCTTTATGTCGACGACCTCGTCTTGACCCAATTCAAAGTCATCTACTATTTCTGGTGAATCAGCTTGGTCTACTATTATCTCATCTTCAACTGTACTGTAATTTCCAATTATTACAAATAACATGTTAATAAATCTGAATATAATAAGTGCCTCACACCAAAATTTACTTGATGCAGAAGCTGGAAAACTCAAAAGATTTAACCAAGCCCTCAATCAAGAAAACATCAGTAAAACAAGAATCAACGCTAACCCAATCATAGTCATTTTGACAGAGGATTTGAGTCCCAGTTGAGAGATCAAAATCGAATCGTCATTGAGCTTTGCTGCAAGCTTGGGATACAGAAGCTTCTGGCGCTTGGGGAGAACTGAAGTGACCTCACAGATGCGGCGCTTCAGCTCCGCCACAGAATCATCGGCGCACAACCGCACGGTGTACTCCTTTCCACTCCATTTGACAGTAAGCGTCAATTCCTCCACCCCCTCGCTAGCAGTAGGGGTAGGGTTAGGGTTTGCCATGGTCGGAGTCGAAGAAGAAGCCTCCATGGTCGTACCGGTTCTTTCAATTTTTCTTCTCACTTTCTATCAGTGGGAAAAATTTCATGTATATCCCTCAAAAACCCCGAAGATTATGTATTGCCTTCCAGAATTCATAATATCATATTTACCCCTCAAAAGTTCCAAATGATTTTTCTATCAAAAATTATTTTAAATTTATAAAGTTCTCATTTTATTTTTTTTATTATAAAAATGAAAATTCGTACCATAAGTAAGAAATATTTTTCATTTTTTATTAGATCGTTTCCATATAACACGTGGTTCTTTTCTCTACTTGCAATTCATAGAGTATTATTTAGTATTTACACATATGCTTGTGTGTACATCACAAATAAAAGAAATAAATAATTTGTTCTTACAACCGATCAATTAGAAGACTGAATATTTATCTTAAATAAGCTACATACTTTTTTACTATTTAATAAAGAATAAAGTAAGTTTTAATAGAAAAGACAATAAATTAAGTTAATTTGTAATTATTTAAAATTTAGAGGGGTAAATATGATATCATGAATTTTAGAGAGAAAATACGGGATTTTGACGTTTTTGAGGAGCATAATGCAATTTTTATTTGAGGGTTGGTCTAAAATTAACATGAAAATTTGAAATGCCCCAAAAAAAAAAAAACACTCTGCTTGGGTCAGCATCAAATGTGTCTGTGCGTGTTTTTTTTTTTTTTTACTTTTAGTTATACAATTTAGGTTACGGTAAATATAATTTTTTTTTTCAAAAAATCAATCTGAATCATTTAACATGATCAACATCTGAAAAATATACTTGTAGATCAAATTTTACATTTTTAAAAATTTATTTATTAATATTTTTAGATAGTTAGAAAATTACTTGATCTAACCATTAAAAAACAGTGACTAAAAATATAGTAAAATGATTCTAAAAAAATATAAAATTTAATATACAATTTTATATGAAGATTATATTGAATGCTTGAGATCAATAATTCAAACTTTAAAAACAAAAATATTAATCAATAGTATACCAATCTGTGCTATGGTTAGTACCATAGCGTCACTATTATAGTGATATATTATATTTCTGTGCCTTGGGTTTATATCTACTAGCAGAAAATGAGGGAAAACTGTTCAAGTACAATTGAGGATTGTAGAATTGGGTCCCAATTTAAATCTAATTGCTCACTGAAGCACTTTATTGGGACTAGTGTGACAATAGAAAATTTGGTTAAGTAGTACTTTAAATTTACTGTATCTTAAAATTCAAGCAACATGGCCTTTTTAACTGTATGTGTATACCAATAGGATTGAGCCGTCAATACCAGTAGAAGAACAAGAGGAGAGAGCTCGAAGTAGTCAATTTGCACAAGGCCATATTCTCTGGAATTTTTAAAGAAACCATAAATAAATAAATAAAAAGGTTTTATCAAATTAACTTGATTGTTTTAATTTTTATAAAATTATAAAAACTAAGATAACATCTCAGTCCAAAGTTTCATAAGTTTTACATCAACAACTACATCATCGTTTTTTAAAATTTGTGAAAATAGTTTGGATCAAAATAATAATTCAGTCTGAAAAAAGAACACACTTCGGATCAAAATAGCATCTCAATTCTTGTAATTTTTATAAAAATTAAAACAATCAAGTTGATTTAGTAAATTCTTTTATCTTCTTGTTTATGGTTTCTAAAAAAGTTCCTTATTGCTGTATGGTGTGGGTGGTGTGGGGGGGGTGTGTGTGTGCCTTTATGCATATCTTTAATGCGGACTTCATGTGGGCCAGATGAAGGATCCAGATCCCCTCAGGTACTTACCTGTTTGCGGTTTGAGATTAAATCTCAGTCTGTTTGAGATTCGGGCTAACGCAGGAGCAGTATTACTGGGCTTTGAGATTCGTTCCAAGTTAAAAGGAACGGTCCGGATTCTAATTGTTTGTCCATTTCCCTCGACTCCTCGAGGAAGAGAGAGGCTTTCCCTGTCAGTTTCCCTTTTTGTTTTAAAAACATAATTCGAAATAAGGGAGGGAAAGCTACTGGAACTTCCCAATTACGTCTACTCCGACGTCTCTCTCTCTCTGGGCGCCCCTTTATAACACAGAGATCTCCTCCATCTTCTTCTTCATCTTCTCCAGATTTCATAAACCCAAACCCCAACCCCAACCCAGAGGAGACACAGAGACTTAGACATGGCCATGGATCCCAACAAAAACAACAACAGCAGCAACCAAAACAACCGGAACCGCCAGCTCACCCCTGGTGCCAGCAGCCGTGCCACTCATCTCTTACCTCCTGTCACCGGAGGACAGAGCATCTTTCTGTCAGTTCCATTCTCTCTCTCTGTATTTAATTTAATTTCCTTGCTCAAAATCAAAAGTCAACCTCCCTCTGTCTCGCCAAAACCTTTTCTTTCTAGTCTTCAGATTTCTTAATTCAATTACTTGGTCAGTCCTTTGCCTTGTAATATTACTAACTTTTTCCATTGGTTACTATTATTAGATTATCTAGGGATCTTCCCATGCTTCACAGGTGTTTTGAAGACATGATTCGGAGATGTGTAAGGACCTCTTTTATAATTGCACAATTTCATTTTAGTCTATGTTTGGTTAAGCTCAAATTTGATTGCACAATTTTGGGTACATTGGGGACAATTTTATCTGTTTGTACCAGTACTGTCCCTAGATTGTTACTCTCATGCCCGTCCCAGCTTTAACTTCTGAAATTCATACGAGTCTATTGAGGTTTACGTGATGCCAATTTTATTTTAATTTAACAGGTCAGAGAAGAGTTTCATAAAAAATCTCACTACTTCAATTTACCTCCACGGTAAGCTATTATTTACTCTATCTCAAATTCTCGATGCCCAATTATGGCAGTCAAAGATTTTACTTGAATAAACTCTAATTTTGTGAAAATCACTTATTTACCTTTTCTGTTCCAACTTTGGAGTAAGTAGTTTATTGGTTTTCAAATGATATAAAATTACTACATGATTCAAGCTGTTTTTCTTTTTTGCTTCTGTCTCCTGTAATTAATTATAGATTTCAAATATCTCTTAAAGGCTGCTGCCAGATCCAAACATCCAAGCTCGGTACCGGCTACAGTTCATCAACAAGGTGAAAAGTCCCACCTTCACAACCGACCTAGTGAGAGACGATAATGAAGACCCCATAAAAGTAGAAATATATGACACGTACACTCGATCAAAAGTATCTCCTGGCAGTCTTCTCGCTTCTGCCAAAGTCAGAATCACTGTACTCGATGCTGAATTTTGGAAAAACAAAGGAGTAAATTGGAGCAGAAGTGAGTTTATTCAGAGCATGTTAAGGGAAAGGGAAGGAAAAGGGACAATTTTGACAGGTCCGGATCTTATTATTCGACTCGAAAATGGGGTTGGTACTTTTGGGAAATATTATCTTTAATGATAATTCAAAATGGACAAAGAGCGGATTTCAGCTAGGGGTTATGTTTGAGGGTGACGGAGAAGAGGGTTATTTGAATGGAGAAAGAGTTCGAGAGGGTGTGAGTGAATCTATTCGGGTAAAAGACCGTCGAGGGAAAGGTAAAGAATGATTTTCATTGTGTATTCATCATTATTCTTTATACTAGGGATGAAGTCACGCCGTGACTGGATACGACACAGCATGACATGTGTGCCAATCATGTGCCGTGACTCGCATGTCCCGTGCCATGACCATTCACTTGATGTCACCATCCTTTTGAAAATTGGCATGGCACATTGTCACGCGTGATTAGGACCGTTAGATCTTGATCTAATGGTAAGATTTGAATAAGCTAACCTAATTATGAAAAAAGTAGTTAAATGTGACCAAACTTGACAAGCAAAAATCATGAAAATAAAGATTTCAGTGCCACTACATTGATTTTAAGTTGGTATATGTTGATACTAGAGGGTAAATTAAATCCTTGTATTTTTTTTTATACTTGCTGATTTGATGCTGTTTATTCTGTAGCGTCTCAAAAACCAGACCGGCTGGAGCTAAAACACGGAGTACAATGTCTCAAGAAAGTTGGAAAAGACCGTGCTTCTCTCCTTCAAAGCAATAACATCATAACAGTGGAGGACTTCCTCTGCCGATATTACAATAATGAACCTGCACTTCGTGAGGTTAGAATACTCGCCTGTAGTTTTTATGTTCACAAGTGCAAATCACAGAATGGTTAGAGCCAGTACCTATACATAATGGTACAATTTCAGTAGCATAGGTACAATAAGGTGAACAAGTTATATCTACTAGTCCATATTTGTTCTAGGCCTGACTAATACTGGTAGTGGTACTGAAAAGGTACATGCTGATGCGAATCTGGTGTCTACCGCAATATACTGGTATGGAAACCAGGATTAAAGATCGTGAACATTTTTTTCGTATTTGTTTTTTTAATAAATTTTGCTTTCTGATGTCATGGATGGCAATACTCATTTTCCTCTCTTCTCTCTTTCACAATCTTTTAGATACTTAATATGTCAGAATCTGACAAAGGCTGGAAGTCTATGGTTAAGCATGCAATGCAGTGTGCCATTGAATTTCAAGCTAAATACCCTTCCTTGAACAACAGTTGTCAGCCTCCACAGGTGCATTCATTATATACCTATTTCATTTGGCAGATTTTTACCATCTTTTCTGTTGATTTGTTAACACATGAATGAGTGAACTTAGTTACTAGAGAATAAAATGGTATTGACAACATAAAACCACACAATTAGCGCCAGGCCATTTATCAAATAAATCTTGATGCGAAGTTCTCCTACAAAGAATTTCCAGGGGTAATACCTAATGTATTTGCACAATACATTTACATTTTTTTTAGAATTTTTTACTATTTTTTAGATAGGTTGAAAATCAAATGAAGATCAAGTTATTTTCTACCTGTCTAAAAAAATAGTAAAAATATTGTTCCACCATAATAAAACCTGAGACAGTGTGACACCCTGCACCCATAATGTAATATTTTTTTTATTCTTTCAGCTTGAGAACGCCGACAGAGGAAATATACTGAATGGGGACTCTGTGCAACTTACCAATGGTGGCGGTAAGTATTACACTTTCTTCCCTTCATCTAAAATTTATATAAACTGATTTTTCTGAAACATTATCTCAAATTTGTAATATGCTGATTCTCCATATACTGATTAGTAAATAAAATTTTGTGATTCTCTTGCAGGATCCCCTCAACTTGAAATTTCGAGTGATTTCAATTCAATAATGGAATATCTGTATGCAGATGCTGAATCAACTGCTGATTCCTTTATGCATCCATTGAGAAGTAACGATTTTGATGCCGGTGTTGGAGTGTGTTTCACTGGAAGCATGTCAAATAGTGTGCATGTGGGGCCACTGATACCGTGTAGTAAGAGGAAGATAAAGGTGTTTCTTAGGTCAGTCGCCTTCCTAGAGTTCCTAGCTATTCCAAGAAAGCGGGCCAGAATTGCGCCTCCCGCTAACCAAACAACACTGCTGGCTATTTAAACTTGAGATTCCATGTTAGTTCCTTCGTAAATAGTTTAATGACTAGTTTTTTTTTTCTTTTGGGTTGTGTGCCATGTTGTAGTTTACTAGTTTTATGTGGAAATGGTTGTCATTAAAATGAAGTTGTACAGATGCTTTACTAAAACAGAAGCGCGCAGGGTGGGTGTGGGCAGAGTTTTTTTTTTATTATTTATTTATTATTGGGAGAGGGGGATGGTGTTGTGCAAAAACATTGGGTATTTTTGGTTGCATTGTCGTTTAGATATCATTTAGCCCATGAATTATAATTGTATTTGATTCAGTTGAGCTTCTAAACTCTGTCTTTTGTTTGATTTATTATTGGGAGAGGGGGGGGTGGTGTAACTGGTGTTGTACAAAAAAACTCTCCTTTTTATGTACCACAACAACACATAAGTTTGGGTCCGACGCTATCAGACTCAAGTGATGGATTTCCAGTCCATCCGATCTATCTTAAGATCCGTACGTGTTGTTTTTATATTTGTGCATATGTAACTTCTATGGATCTTAAAACAGATCAGACAGACTGAGAACTCATTTGACATTGGACCCAAATTGCTCCCTAAACTTTTTGAAAATTTGAGATAAACAAATTCCCTTAAAAAATTTGCAATAATAAAATAGTGTAGTAACTGGTAAGGATGCAGCCAAATGTGTCCCAAACTTTTAATTTCAAATTTTCGGACTGGCCCAGCAATTCAACCATAGACTTCCAGCCTTGGTCAGATTATGAAAGAAAGATGATAGTGAAATGAGTATTACCATCGAATTGTCGCTAGAATTGTGCGAGAATTACTTCTAATAATTCTAGAATCACACGTGTGTGTTTATCCTTGATCCGTAATAATAACAAGGTTGAAGTCTTATCTTTTGTTAATCATATTCAACCTTAAATTATGGAAATTACCTTCCACTTTCCGGAAAAGTTATTATTTTATTTTTCCCTTTTGAGCATTTCTGGTGGTACGACTGTTTTCTCTAAATATTGTTGTTGTCTTCTTTTCTTTTCTTTAATTTCTTAAATATAATTATATATACAGTACATTTCTGAAGAAAGAAAAGTCTAGATAAAATTATAATAAATAATTGAGTAAATCGGATGTTTTAAGGCAATCATGAATGAAAAGAAGATTTGATGCAAACATGAGAATCCTCAAAATCTATCTTGAAGAAAAAAAGGCAAGACCGATAAAAAAATATATATTACACTATTACTTGATCATCATAGTTTGTGCGACACTGTATTTGTACCAATTAATAAAGAAGCAGCATTAATTAATCTAGTCCCGTTTCTCCCAAATTACAGTATCGTACGTGACTATATGTGGAAAAACAAACCTTTTCACCAAATAATATCGGATCCATATGTTACATAATGCCCTCAGCATGTCGACATGTATTAAAAAATAAAAAAATAAAGCTAATTTAATGAGCTTTATTCCGTTATAAAACTGTCAAACCCTAACTTAACATCCTCACCTTCTCCGACTCATCCTCAGCAGTTGAATCCTACAAAAAGCCGCAATGAAGCCACTTAACACGGATGCGAGGGCCCGCCTCAGCTACCTGAGCGAGTCTCATGCTTGTAGCTACTCCACCAGCGGCAGTGAGCACGATTCACTTTCATACCTCATACATGAATTTTTTGAGAACGAGTATGAGCTCGGAAAATCCACCTTGCATCCAAACTCTGACGATGATTCAGACTCTGATACTGAATCTGGCTCGGCTGATCGTGCAAGACAATCAGCAGACGAGATAAGGAAGCTTCTAAAACAAAGAAAAAAGTGCGATCCATTTCGCCTACAACTTTACTCCGATGTAGAGGAAGCAATGGAAGCACTTGCGCCATTCAAGGCGAACCGATGTTGTGTCAACCGTGCAGTTATGAGTCGATTAAGAGAGAAAGGTTATGATTCTGGTCTCTGCAAGGCAAGGTGGGAGGGATCAAAAGGTCTTTCTCCAGGCAATTACGAGTATATAGACGTGATGCAAATAGCCGTGGATGGGAAGAAGGAGAGATATATCGTTGATGTATATTTCGCAGCTGAGTCTGAGGTGGCAGGTCCGACGGATGAGTACCAAACTGTGTTGTCTGCACTGCCGGAAATGGTGTTGGCACGACAGGAAGAGGTAATGTGAAGCTGTGAACTAATTAAAAATAAACTTCAACAACCAGTTGTCTTTCTGGAACCAACTAAATTAATGTGGTGTAATACAAAGTTAATTCAACCAAATTAACTAATTAAAGGTTATTGTTCTACCTATTAGATGAGGCCAGTGTTAGGCATCTTGGCAGATGAGGCAAAACGATCGTTGAAACATCGAGGTTTGAGTTTACCACCGTGGAGGAAGAAACAATTTCTTATTGCCAAGTGGCTCGGTCCCTACAGACGTACCACAAATCCTGTGCCAGCATCATTGGGATTAGCGCCAGCTGGATCCGATGTCAAGTGTCGTGCAGTTGGCTTTGTGGTGCCGCAATTGCACCGGCAACAATATGCATGATGCGATATCAGTAGTGCTAAAGGAACAAAATATATTTTCAAAAAATTATTGGTAATGTCTTTCCATATTTTGAAATTGTCCAGAGATACAAGTTAGTAAAATTTATTCAATTTTCTTACGTTGCAGATTGTACATAATTATTGTTTTAGTCAATAAAATTTTGGATAATCACTATATGTATATCCAACTCTTAATTATGAGATTCATGGATAACATAATACTAGTATCGTACTCGTGCGTTGCAACTGGAATATATTATAAGATTGAATAGAATATAAACAGACTTTTTTGTTTGACATTCACACAAAATTAAGAAAAAATATATTTAAATAAAAATAAAAGACACAAATGAGAAAAAATAAATATTCAAATAATAAATAACAATAAAAGAGACAACAACAAATGAAAAAAAAATCAAATATAATATGAAAAAAATTATTGAACTATCATTGCGATTTAATATCTAATTTCCTCCACAAGCAAGACAGATTATAAAACGATTTAGAAGATAAATAATATGTAAATAAACAAAATTAGAAAATAGATGATCAAATGATTCAAATAAGAATTTTCTCTGCATATATATATATATATATTCAGATAGGAAATATATGATTGTTTTCATCAGCACAAGATCTGTTATTCATCTATTAACAAAGATATAGTAGCCCTAAATAAAATCCGAAAAGATATTATAGTTTTCATTTTCATTGTCAAAACTATGGAGCAAGAGAAGAAATGAAATGGAGGAAACAGAGAAATAAGAAAATAATTTAATTGCAAGAATTAAAAATAGTTGTAAAGAGAAATAAGGAAATGAATCGATAGGAATTCATTCAATTTTAAAAGTGACAACCCATGTAGTAGTTCTTGTGGTGAGTTTGTTTTTAACTAAATTTAGACTTTTATACATAAAATAGATGTATTTAATAAAAAAAAAAGATATATTATGTGATTGAATAACGTTAGTCAATTTGAAAGTTCATCTTTCAATCTCAGTCGTTGACGGATCATGACAACTACGTGCATAATATAAAAATGGAGATACAAAATTATAACTTTATAAATTATGAAATAAAAATATTTAAAATGAGATTTGTCTTATAGAATAAATTAAATTATTTTCTCAGTTTGGGAAAAAAAAAGTTGTTCAATTATCTTAATTTCCAGATTACATTTATTCTTAAATTATTAAAATTCAGATTTGTGGAAAAATAATGCGTGAGTCGGCGCGGGTGTGAAATTTCTTTAAATTCTGCGGATTATATGATACATAACAAAGGTTGAAATGTCTGAAGTCTGTTGATGCTGAAAACGACTGGTAATTTCCTGAAAAGCAAATAGCATGTAGTATTTTTTTGGAACTTTGCTACTATTAGTAAGAAACATTAGTATGGGCTTACCACAGCTACAAAGTGAGTCAAATAAGCTGAGATTAAGGATCCGAACTATAATTTTAGCTCATGATTATCACGAACTAGTTCAGGCCTGGTAGCTCATTGAATTTTATTGGACCACTATTATACAAATTAAAAAGTTAATAATAATAAAATCCATCAAATAAAACATAGTTTGCATCAAATGTTTATTTCCAGAGATTGAGAATTACTCTTAATTTAAATGCAACTAAACAAATCAACTATCATAAATTAAGCTTGCAACTAAATTCATACATACCAAAATATCAAATTCTCAAATTCATACAAGTATAGTTCACAGAATAAATTCATGCATATTGAATTTACAAATTCATACCTAGACTGAGCTGGCTGGCCATGCACCAGCTCACAAGTGAGATAGGTCCAGCTAAACTTGTTAATTTTATACCGAACTAGTGATGAACTAACTCTATAACAGCTCGGTCTATTAATGAACAAGTTGTTAGCAAACGAGTCACGATCGATTCACAAGCTATAAGATTTTTTCGCCACCTCAAGATTGAACCAATCTAGCCGTTGGATGGCATCATCATAGACCCAAAGGCCGAATGAACTACAGCAACATTTGAATGCAGTACTGATATCGCATCATGCATATTGTTGGCAGTGCAATTACGGCACCGCAAAGCCGACTACACGACACTTGACATCGGATCCAGCTGGCGCCATTCCCAATGATGCTGGCACAGGATTTGTGGTACGTCTGTGGGGACCGAGCCACTTGTCAATAAGAAATTGCTTTTTCCTCCACGGTGGCAAACTCAAACCCCGATGTTTCAGCGACCGTTTTGCCGGAAATAAATCTGCTACGATTCTGAGGAAGGAATCGTAGGAACCTGCTTTTTCAAATTCAACTACTCATTTATTTAGAGATTCGTGCATGAAAATCATTTTTTTTTAGAATTCGTGCATTCTAAAATATTGATGGTTAGATTTGAAAAAGAAGGTTCCTACCATTCTTATTAGAATCGTAACAGATTTATTTCCACGTTTTGCCTCATCTGCCAAGATGCCTAACACTGGCCTCATCTAATAGGCTGAAGAATAACCTTTAGTTAATTTGGTTTAATTATCTTTGTATTACACAACATTTAGTTGATTCTAGAAAGTTTGGGCGAATCTAAAACTTAGTAAATGTAGCTAAGTTACTCTTATAATTTCAAAATTGAAATTATTATATGTATACAAATTTAAATAATTTTATTTTTTTAACTTTTTATATAATCTAACTACTCTCAATAAATAATAAATTGTTAGTTGTAGTATGGTGATTAAAGCTCTATTTTGTAGTTAAGAGGTCTTGAGTTCAAGTATCAGTCACTATAATTGTGCAACCATAAAAAAAATATAATTGTGCATTTTAATTTTCAACCACCTTTATCAAAATTTTCTAGTTCCGCCCCTGCCAGAAAGACAACTGGTTATTGAATTTTATTTTAAGTTCACAACTTCACATTACCTCTTCCTGTTGTGCCAACGCCATTTTCGGCAGTGCAGACAACACAACTTCACATTACCTCACCTCGCACGAGTGGATCACGCCCGGCAGCTAGCCCAGAGTCGTGGATTATTGGTGCAGTGATGCATTTGCTAATCAGAGTCAGTGAAATAAAATGGCCGCAGCTGGAGAAAGTTTAGGTGCCACGACGAGTTCTGTGAACATGCTTGTTCACAAACAACGCTTCGTAAGTTGTTTTTCATTAAATTTATCAATTTTCATTTCATTTGAATCGAACTAACCTTGATAATCTTTTTTCTTAAATTGAAATTGTCTTTCAAATTCTTAACATGAGAAGGAACACTAGCGTGAACTCAGATGATCCGATGAGCTGTTCCAGCCGACCCATACGAGGAAGAAAACGGGGCAATTGATTTCCGCCAAGGCACAGGTAATAGAACATAAGAATCGTTTTATAAAATTCATTATTTATTGTGAAGAACATTATTGTTATGTTTTACAAAATTAGCAGAAAAATTATGAGAGAGCTATGGTTCAGAAGTATGTATAGGACAGAAACACATGGCCCCCTTATGACAACGCAGTATGGTACTCTTCGGCAGTTGATGATCAGAATGCTCACGGTGATAACTATGGCCTCGACGACGTCATCGGGCAAGCATCAGCAACGATGCCTTCAGCGACCGGAGTATCAGAGCACCGAGGCCATAGTTATCGCCGTGAGCATTTTGATCATTAACTGTCGAAGAGTACCAGATCGCATTATCATAAGGGGGCCATGTGTTTCTGTCCTCTCCATACTTCAAAATCATAGCTTTCTCATAATTTTTCTGTAAATTTTGTAAAATATAACAATAATGTTCTCTACAATAAATAATGAATTTTATAAAACGATTCTTATGTTCTATTACCTATGCATTGTCAGATTTGGAGGAAATAAGTTACCTCGTCTTCTTCCTCGTATGGGTCAGCTTGAACAGCTCATCGGACCATCTGGGTTCGCGCTGGTGTTCCTTCTCATGTTAAGAATTTGAAAGACAATTTCAATTAAAAAAAAAGATTATCAAGGTTAGTTCGATTCAATTCAATTGAAATGAAAATTGATCAATTTAATGAAAAACTTACGAAGCGTTGTTTGTGAACAAGCATGTTCAGAGAGTCTGTTGTGGCACCTGAACTTTGTCCAGCTGTGGCCCTATTGATTTTATTTCGCTGGCTCTGATTAGCAAATGCGTCGCTGCACCAATAATCCACGACTCCGAGCTAGCTGTCGAGTGTGATCCACTCGTGCATGTGAGGCGCCGAATGCCCCTTCCACAAGAGGGTTGAATCTCCATACGACTTTCTCGCTGCTCCCTTGGCCTTGTTCAGCATGTCTTGCAACTGTTTGTCCGCTATTCTCCTGAAAGTATCCCAGGCCTCGTTTTCAGCTACCTCCTTGACAAACTGGTAGTGCTTCTACAATGTACAGTTAAAAATTAATATCGTTGTTTAGCTTAAAAAAAAGAAACAAGTAATTATTAGAGGTTTGGTAAAAGAAATTTTTTCTCACCAAAAACTACCTTGATAATGGACTGAGTCGCCTCGGGGAAATTAGTGTATCTGGAGAATGGGCCAAGATAATACATACGTACAGTCCGTGAAATAACTTTGTTGACCTGCTGCGTATGTTCTGACCACCCTACATCAAAAGTCCTGTAAATAGAAATAATTATAACATACACAAAAAATTGAATATTACTTGTATCCCATCATTCTAAGCATTGGTCGATCAGCAGGATCTGCCGGCGGCGCAATATATGCATTCCTACTGCGAACATGTCTCTGACTACTCTCTGCTTCGGATCCCGTCGTTTCCTTTCTCTTTCACTTTCTACTTGGCGCCATTTCTAGAGTTGAGATTTTAATTTAGGTTGACAAGACTCAAATGCTAACTACACCTTAGTTCATTCAATTTAAAAGAATAACAAATTCTATTACTTGCATTCTCACTAAAATTTTGACTCAAATAAAAAATCCAGATATATACTTTAGACCCTCCATATGTCATCAATTGATAACGGACCCTCTAAAGCAAGTCATGGAAGAAATTCATAATCAAGTATATCATCCATTCAACAGGACTTGTATACAGCCATACAAACAGTATCTACATAAACTATGAATTTAAACATACGCATCAGAGAGAGAGAGGACGCTTCGCTTACTTGCCTTGATTAGTTCTAAAATTGTATATCAGGATTAATAGAACAAATGTATAAAGGGCTATATAAAACCATATGTCAAAAGATTTAAAAACTGAATCAAAAGAAAATATGAAAATTGTAAAGGTAACTGAAAAGCACATATGTGCCTTGCATTAGACGCCTGCTCAAACAGATGTGCCTATGTGCCAACCCTTAATTAACATAATCATGTAAAAGGTTGGAACAAGGAAGGCCCAATTTGATAAATAACATGTTCATTGTTTGAATTAAACAAATTAATGCATTAATATATATATATATATATATATATATATATATATAGGACGTGGCTACGGTGCTATGGATAGCTAAGAGGCCTCCATGCTACGGTTTGGATTTCGAGTTTTCAAAATCCTAACGGTCGATCCGAACCGTTCATCTTGTTCTCCATATTAATATGTGCTTGGAGACCAAATTTTACATTTTTCTGAATTTTTTTACTATTTATTAAGCCACTTTGAAAACCCCTGATCCAACAGTGGCTTAACCCAACAGTAAAACCAGAAACTACCGTTGGATCAGCGGTTTTCAAAATGGCTTAATAAATAGTAAAAAAATTCAGAAAAATATAAAATTTGGCCTCCAAGCACATATTAATATGGAGAACAAGATGAACGGTTCGGATCGACCGTTAGGATTTTGAAAACTCGAAATCCGAGCCGTAGCACGGAGGCCTCTTAGCTACTCATAGCATATTAGCCAAAACCTATATATATATATATATATATATATATATTTTAAAGCCATCACTAATAATCTAAGCGGAATGTAATTAATTAGCCAAATCAGCAATAGTACAGCATGAATTAATGGCAATTCCAATTTATTACAACCTAGTATAATTTCTGTTGAGGACCGGTACATACAGTGACTTCATAAATTCAGTTACATTTAATGAAGCTAACTCCTGAATGTTAAGCAAATTAATATATAGAGTAAAGATGTTGTCCCCCTTGAATCTGTCCTCCTAACAACCTTCATTTTTTGTTCTCCCACGTAGTCAAAATTCACCATTTTCAACCTTCCTTTTTTGTCCCCCTAACAACCTTTCTTTTTTGTCCCAATCTGAACAGGTGTGAATATTATTAGTGTCAGATGTTAATATTGTTAGTGTCATATGTGAATACTTCATTAGTTAGATATGAATAGTTATATATATGAATATTTCATTTGTTAGATATTGAATACTTTATTAGTTATATATGAATACTTCGTAATCGTCAGTATGAATACTTCTTAGAAGAGATAGGGTGAGAGAGATGAATCTAACTTTGAATTTTGAATTGTATAAATTATTTTAAACATGTATGAATACTTTGTAATCGTCAGAATAAATACTTCATTTGTTTAGATATGAATACTTCTTTATTTAGATATGAATAATATATAGATTCGCTGTAGTGGTCCCCAATCTTGGTAAATGTCGCTTTCAAACGATTGTGGTCCCCAATCCAGACTGTCACAAGACGTCAGCGGTCCTCCTGGTTGTTACTGGTCCCCTTCAACTTGTGTTTACATATGACGAATGGTTCTAATAATAAGTATGAATACTACAAATTCGTAGGTATGAATACTATACGTTTTGACTATTAATAAAATAGCATTAATCTTGCTCTTTGGTTGTAGTTAGCACGTTTTAACTTTTTCTTTGTCTTTTAGTGTGGGGGACAGATAGGGAACTGAAGTAGGGGGACTGTTAGTTGATTCCTAATATATAATAATTAATAAAAATAGTTAGTTGACTAAAAACTAACTATTAAGCCAAGATTAGTGTTTTTTTGCTTGACTACCAACGGAATCAGTTTATCATTAGACCAGAAAGCTTAGTTTAATTGAACCTTGTGCTCTAGTCTCTTCTTTGACCAAGGTTGAAAATATAAGTCCTACTTACATGCATTAAAGCTATTTATTTGACTAAAATTATAACTACCAAAACCTTAATGCGACATTGTGGTAAAATTATAACTACCAAAACTCACTGCTTTATACAATCCACAATAATAATAGTAAAAATTTATATAATGGTAAAAAAACAGTTACCTACAAACCAATCATCTTTCATTTGTTAAAATCTAACCACAATTGTACCTATTTATTACTCAAATAGTCAATATATCAAACATACCCTATTCCAATCTTGTTTCATAATCAGAAAACAGACCTGTATAGTAAGCTTAAACTACAGTTGAGCTCTGTCTAATCCGTATCTGCTCCGTATTTATCCCTCAAAGCACCAACTTTAACAAAAAAAATTATAATCAAACTTTGTTGTCTCCTGTTGTATTGAATAATTGAGGGTCAATTAGATCTAACTTTGTTGAATTGAGAATAAAACTGCTAATTAAGTAACTAGAGAAAGAAAGATAAGAGTTGTACCTTTGTCTAGCGTTTGGGCAGACTCGTCGATAGAGAGCAGAATTAAACCCGAGCAATAGAAGCTGGTGGGAGGGAGGAGACCAAAGTTGCCGAGAGAAGAGCGACTAGTGATCAGTGCAGGCACCGAGAGGAAGAGAGAATCGGCGGCTGGAGCAGGAGGAAGAGTGAGAGTGCGAGATGAGAATTGTGGAGAAGAGAACTGGCAGCTGAACCGACGACGATGGCTGAAAATTACTATTTTGTTGTGAACAATAAAAAATAGGAAAAATTTCTAGACCATCGAATCAGTAATTTTTAAGATTGCTTAATAAATAGTAAAAAAAAATTCAAAAAATGTTAAGTTTGGTTTCCAAGTACATTTCAATATGGAGATCATGTTGAGCGGTTCAGATCGGTCTTTTGAATTTTCAAAATAGAAATATAGTGCTATGGAGCACCAACTCATTTTACTTCATGACTCACCGTAGCCCATCTCATATATATATATAGTGACTAATGTGCATTCGTATGCATATGACCCGATATGCATACGGTCCAAATTTGAAATTTTAAAATTCAAAACGTTAATCCGAGCCGTTCATCTTGTTCTCCATATTAATATGTGCTTGGAGACCAAATTTTACATTTTTCTGAATTTTTTTTACTATTTATTAAGCTACTTTGAAAATTGTTGATCCAACGGTGGCTTAACAAAACAGTAAAATCAGCAGCTACCGTAGGATCAGCAATTTTCAAAGTGGCTTAATAAATAGTAAAAAAAAAAATCAGAAAAATGTAAAATTTGGTCTCCAAGCACATATTAATATGGAGAACAAGATGAATGGTTCGGATCAACGTTTTGAATTTTGAAATTTTAAATTTGAACCGTATGCATATCGGACCATATGCATACGAATGCACATTAGTCTATATATATATATATAAAAGGAGGGTCAGTAAGCAAATAATTATCTTAGCAATCGTCAATAACAAAATCTCAACTTAAATGAAACATTTTGAACATAACATATTTAGTGGTCAGTGCATGTAATTAACAACAAAATGACATATACCAAAAACACACCACATCAGTATAACTAACAACAAGATCAAAAGTCAGAATCTATGACATCTAAATATTGCTTTCTGATGTCATAATACTCATTTCACGAGCAAAGCTAAGATGTGATGTATTCACCAAGAGGGTTGATGAGCACAACGCTAAAAGTATATTGAATCAATTTCAAACGAGAAATTCAAACTGTTAAAATTCATGTACTTCATGAATGAATCTTTTATAAGTTGTTTTTATAAATTATTTTCATATATATTTATTTTTCATCATTTCTTTGACCGCTTGACCTTGTAGCAAATAAATTCGAAACTTTCAAGATTTTGTATGTACATACATCACTCATGAACTACATAAATTTCAACAGTTTGAATTCATAATTTGAAACTAATTTGATATATTTTTAAAGTTATACTCATTAAATCTTCGTGGTAAACAAATGACATCCTAACTTTGCTCCTCATTTCACTATCTTCTTTCTTTCATAATCTGACCAAGGCTGGCAGTCCATGGTTGAATTGCTGGGCCAGTCCGAAAATTTGAAATTAAAAGTTTGGGCCACATTGGGCTGCATCATTACCAGTTACTACACTATTTTATTATTGCAAATTTTTGAAGGGGATTTGTATATCTCAGTTTTCCAAAAGTTTAGGGAGCAATTTGGGTCCAACGTCCGATGAGTTCTCAATCTGTCCGATCCGTTTTAAGATCCATACATATTTTAAAATGGATCGAATGGACTGAAAATCCATCGTATTCAATTTTGAATTTGATGGATGTCGGACCGAAATTTCTCTCAAAAGTTTAAGGGTACGTTACGGATTGTGAGATTATTATTTTTTTTTCTCTTTTTTGTTTGTTTTACATTCAACTTATCGTATTTTTTGCACCTATGCATGAACATGATCTAACATAATATGCAAGAGTCAGTGGCAGAACTAGAAAATTTAGATTGAAGAGGTTGAACTTGACAATGTGAGATTCTACTCATTAGATTACAAACACACATTTAATATTTTAAGAGAAAAGTTGAACTATATAAAAATATAAGGAAACAAAATTTCAATTAAATTTTAATATATATAATTGAAAAAATATAAAGCAATGACTAAATACCCTTTGGGTTGTATTAAGATCCGCTCTGTGCAGAGTTTATATATATGCTCTTGCCCTTATTACTATTTTGTAGAGTTCAGTGGCTAAGTACCACTCTGAGATGTTTCACATTCATCTCAAGAGCAAGAAAGTTTAACAATGAACAATCACAGGAGGATATATTAAAGTCTTCCCTATGACACACAGAATTAGAGAATGGAGACATCCTCAAATAGACTATAGGATACTGATTAGAGCCTGCTAACTAAGTACAAAATTTGAGAGAGACATGCTACCAGTCTAAATAAGCCATTCATCTACTTTAGGCCGATTGTAGTAGAGCTTACAATTTAATTGATCAGTCATCCAGAGACATGCAACCTTATCTGTGAAGGATGCCTAGCTAGATAGCTTTGGTTGTACCTGATACATGGGGTATCTGTTGTATCATCTCTGATGAGGCAGCAGCATGTGGCTAACGTTTAGCATCGATAAATAGTCTTGCATCGCTGCAATTAAAGCCCTTCTCAATTACACTCAGTTCCAAGAGTCTAGTAGACTCTGAGTGGTCCATGAGATGCGTGCATGCCAACTATGTAACAATTATACAGGTAAGGGGAAAACATATATATCAATTATTATTGATCATGGTCTTTGTCAAAAAATTATCATTGATCATGGAGATTAATTTTGGGATGAACTTAATTACAATAAAGACGGCTTGACACTTGGTGTGCACATGACAAGGATCAACTGACTTTATTTTATTTTATTTTTTTTGTATTTATGTATGTTTTCTAAATAATTTAGAGTAAAATGTCATAGAGTAATTAAATTAATCTCCATTGTTAGTATGAAAATTTTATATATGATTAACTCTCAATATGTGTTTTTATTCTCATAATTTGAAAGTCGGGCTCCACCCCTGAGCATATACATAATACTTATTTATTTATTATGTGTTGCTGACAGCAAAGTAATGTGTTAAAAGTGTTTTGGAGAGAATTGTTGCTGTCGCCTAACTCAACACCCATGATACTTGGTGCATATTGATCAATTAAATGTATCTTAATTTAATTTCTTCAAAAGATATAATTCCTCCATACATATTGACATTTTCTTTTTCTAATATTGTTATAGAAAATAATGTCTTGAATGCCTCTTTATTAAACAGAAATGGCGTTGCCTCCCCGGCTCAAGCTCCTAGTCAACACCCTATGGCGTGCACGCCAGTCACCAACCATATCTCTATCTCTCCTTGGTCTCAATATCATCCAAGAACCGCACTGGTAAATGGACCAGTATTGGTGACAATTGTGATAAGGATAATTCCAGTACATCCAAATTTTATGTATACCTATTTGGAAATTATTATTATATTAAAAGATTATTCTTTTTAGTATTCTTAATTATTTATACAAGGCATGTATTAAATCTACTTCAAATAATTTAAAATGTTTAATGATGGAGTTTTAATTACTTTATTTGACACAAATTTGATATACATCATATCTATATTAATTATTTTCAAAATATACACATATACATATACATATACATATAGAGCCTGGCTAAGCTCAAAACATTTGTTCCTAGCCTTCGGAACAAACGATTCGGTTTTTCCATTTTGAAAGTCCAAATGATCGATCCAAACCGTTAGATGTTTAATCTATATTAAAATGTGCTTGGAGACCAAATTTTATATTTTTTTAGATTTTTTTTACTATTTATTACGATGGTTTGAAAATTATTGTTTTTATTAAAATTCCGCATCATTAAAAAACAATGATTTTCAAACCATCTTAATAAATAGTAAAAATAAAAAAAAAAACGTAAAATTTGATCTCCAATCACATTTTAATATAAATTATACATCTAACGGTTCGGCTCAGATGTCTAGACTTTGAAAATCAGAAAATCAAAAATATCCGAAGGCTAGGAACAAACATTTTGAGCTTAGTCAGTTTCTCTCTCTCTCTATATATATGAGGAGGGATCCAATTACATATTTTTTTGGTGACACCAGATTACACTCTATATTTTCGAATTCAAACAGTCAATCCAAACCATTCAACATGATGAATATGTTAAAATATACTTGCAGATCAAATTTATATATATCATAAGCATTGAAATTTACTATAGAAATTGATTTTACATAATTATAATTATGCTTGTGATAATATATATGAAGATTTGTGTACCCACAAGAGGCACTTTTTGATGTTATTGATGTTGCCATAGAGTGCCAAACAAAATTTTCGTTGTCATCTTTATCCAAAACTTTCACTTTCTTGAAAATCCTCCCCAACTTCCTTCTTTCTACGGCCATTGCCCCAAATTTACATTTTGACAGTCCCAATTTTTCTTCTCAATTTTCACTTTATTGATCAGGAAATGATAACTGCAATCTATATATATATTCTGCATTTATTTCTGCACTTTAAATCTTATACTTATACTTGATTATAGAAAATTTAAATATATATATTTTTTTTGTTTGGCAATGAAATAAATTAAATCACTACTATTGTCATTTGTTCTTTTTCATAAAAAAAATCGGGATTGGGTTTTTATTGCTGGCTCACCACGCCTTGTCACAACCTTCATTTATTCTGGCTTGAGACGGGCTGTGCAAAAACTATACTAGCGGAGTGTCATTTGTCAACCAACAAAATTTAAATATTCACAAGTGAACTAGATAAATAAATGTTGAGCGTGGGTCCACTCCTGTCCTCTCCACCCACTTAATTATTTGTTAACACATATATGATATATTATCTATTTGTTAAGTAAATAATGGTTAAATGTTTACAATTGTTATATAATCTCCATAAATGTATATGAACAACAATAAATAAATAAATAAAATTAATATCTATATATTCTCAATCAATAGATTGATAATTATGATCAACATATTAGTGAGTGCACAGTTGGATAGACATGACACAGTGTCTATAGATGTTTTCCATAAATAGTAATATAACGCATCAAAGTACTTTTTGCTGATGGTATCGTCATAGATACTTTCGTCAGTAATACCGATATGTTTAGAAATAACATATTTTTGTAAGTGTACCCTCGACAATAGTATTTTTTACCCTCGCGAATATTGTTCTATTATTGTAGTATGCATTAATTATGAGACAAGGTCTTCTCTTATTTTGGCCAAAGTTATTGTGAGACGAGATGCATGTATGTGGGGGACTGATATTAACACCACTATTTTTTTTATTAACACAACAACTTTAAAATTTTCAATTGTATAGACAAACTTGTCCCTACTTATATTCTTATATTCTCCTTGCCAACATTTTCCTCATATATGGCTATTTACCATGCATGTTTTGTTTTCATAACTGAAACATCCCACTAAAATATTTATTTTTAAGGAATTAAAAACATGAAAACAAAAAAATGCATTGCTTACGGATGAAAGAAATCAGTCTACCAATTAATTTAATTAGCTTATGACACTTAATTTGTTTTAGTGTGAAGTTTATTTTCAATTAATTGTGTTTTTAGTATTTTTAAAGAGCCTGATAATTATACCCCAAACAAAATTCCCGAACGCGTGTTCCAAGTTGTTTAATAGAAAAAACTTCTAATGTTATTTAACTTTCATTTTCAGCGCTAATATCCAAACATTCAAAGCTCTGTTTATAACATTTTGCAATGCTACTCACAAGTATTTAAACATTTATCTGCAAGCATTAAAATTCTAAATATGTATAGTTTTAACTCCTAACTACTTTTGTTTTCATGCCAAAAAGGAAAGATTCCTTACACCCACTTGTTTTTATTTTTTTCTCTGATCATTCTCATCCATTTTCTCGACAATCTGTGATGAATTTTGCAAATCTAAAAATATATACGTTTTTACTCGATTTTCTCTTTCAAATGAGATCCATGAAGAATAACTTTTGAGTTATATTTGTGTTGTAATTTTTTTTACCACTTTAAATCTCTGTGACTTTCAATTTTTTTTATTTTGCTTCAAAATAATTTAAACCTCTGTTTACAAGCATATAAACCTCATTAATAACATTTTAAATCTCTATATTAAAACATATAAACCTCATGTACAAAGAATTTAAACCTCAACAATAACACTTCAAAGCATATAAATCTCAACAATAATACTGCATTTACAAAGCTCATGTACAAAGCCTTAAAAATTTTAATGGTTGTAGAATGAGATTTAAAAACTTGAAAATTTAAAATGCTCATGAGTTTTACTTAAAAAAAAACAAATGACTTTAAAAATACTCAAAAATATTTCTTCATTGATCTTATTTGAAAGATAAAATCGAATAGAAAACATTCGTATTTTTAAATTCGTAAAATTCATCACGGATCATCGGAAAAATAAATTATAATGATCAGAGAAAAAAAATAAAAAATAGTGGATGAAAATAATCTTTCCTTTATTGGCTTGAAGACAAAAGTAGTTGAGAGTTAAAACTATTAAGAAATGCTTTTAGAAAGAGGTTTATATGCTTGTGAATAACATTTTAAAATGTTATAAACATAGTTTTAAATGTTTAGATATTAGCACTGAAAATAGAAATTAGACATATTGAATGTTTTTTCTGTTAAACTACTTGGGGGACACGCTCGGGTATGATAGCTCGGGGTACCAGAACATTTCTCTTTTTTTAATGCCAATTGTGATAATATATTATTAAGGTGGTCTGTATTTTTTTTCTCAAAACCCAATAGTATGAAATTCGTTTGAACCACCTAATAAATACATAATTAGTAAAAGTAAAAAAAAAATACATATGATGCTAACTTTTCTTTTTATGATATTCACTATTACCAACCCTATACATTAATTCCTACTAATTAAGTTGACTAAAGCCACTAAGCTGTAAGCTTCTATATTTTCGAACTTGAGAAAATGAAACATTTCCAATATATAGGTTCTTAAAGAATCACTCAGACGTCTTAGTTATGAAAATAAAATAAAGAAATAATTAATGACCATTACTACGAAAAAAGTGCATCTTAAAAAGGATATGGCAGCCAAATATATATATATTATTATTCTATTCATATGCATCTTCTGGAACGTTTCGTATATAATGTAAAATGTGTGAGGCTATGGTACCATGTATAGCCACTTTGGTTCTTACTATGATCTATATCTTTATTTTTAAAGTCTGAATAGTTGATTCGAACAATTTTTTATGATTTCTATATGAAATGTTCTTGAAAATCAAATTTTATATTTTTTAGAATTTTTTTATTATTTTCTTAGTAGGTAGAAAATCACTTCTTTCAAATGGTCTAGAATCTTTGGATCAAGCAAATATATTTGTACATATTTAAAAATAATAAAATTTGGCATCCAAGTACATTTCCATAAGAAGATCATGTTGATAAGAAACAGATCAACTATTGGACTTTGAAAATAAAAATATAAATACATAATACGGATCAAATTACGCTATGCATATTAGTATATTATCATTACCTCACTCATGTTTAATTTATATTTGGTAAGTGCATTAGTACATTCAGCAATGGTATAATAGGGATAATTAACTTTTTTGTACCGGAATAATTATTTTGGTAAATTTCCTGTGGATTTATTACCAGAAAAAAAAAAAAACGGTGAACGCCTAATTAATTAACAATAAGATGTCATATCAAAAGAGCCCATAAAAAGTAGCTAGTCACACAAGAAGGAAACAAATTGAAATACAATCCTTGGCCTAATTAAAGTCTTGATGCAGTTGTTTCTCTCTCTCTCGTAAACCCTATAATAAAGCAACAGTTAACAAGAAAAGGGAAAAAAAAGGAAAGAAAAAACAAAATAATAAGGCAGTTATTCTTCAAAATCCATAAGCCGGATATATTGTTTTTATATATATTTCCACAGAAGCAGATCAAGACCATTAGAGAAGAGAAGACGGTGGTTATAGAGAGACGAAACATGGGTCTGAAGGTTCATGGAATTTTCTTATTTGTTTTTGTGTTGTGGGTATCGGTAGTTGTTTCAAGTAGAAGCGTAACATATGATGGAAGAGCTTTGATCATAGATGGAACAAGGAGAGTTCTCTTCTCTGGTTCAATCCATTACCCTAGAAGCACTCCTGAGGTTCCTTCTCTTTCTCTCTCTCTTTTTCTCATGAAGTGATGTCATTGCTCTTTTTTTTATATATATAATACATTTGCTTGTAATTATACAACATTTTTACTTCCTAAAAGAAAATAGACGTTTCATTTTATATATATACTAATTCTCAAAGAGGTATTAAATTTGTAATATATGTATATGTATATATATGTGTGTATATGTGTGTATATATATATATATATAGAGAGAGAGAGAGATGAGCTACAGTGAGTTGCGAAGTAAATGCGTTTCAACTTCACATTGTATTTTCATTTTAAAAGTCCAAACGACCGATCCGAACCGTTAGATGTGATCTCCATATTGAAATGTGCCTGGAGACCAAATTTTACATTTTTTGGAATTTTTTTACTATTTATTAAGTAATTTTGAAAATTGCTGTTTTGCTGTGAACAGTAAAAACAGTAAAAATTTCTGGACCATCGGATCAGCAATTTTCAAAATTGCTTAATAAATAGTAAAAAAATTCCAAAAAATATAAAATTTGGTCTCCAAGAACATTTTAATATGGAGATCATGTTGAGCGGTTCGGATCGGTCGTTTGGATTTTCAAAATAAAAATATAGTGTCATGGAGCAACAACACATTTTACTCCATGGAGTAGCGTAGCCCAACTCTCTCTCTCTCTATATATAGAGAGAGAGAGAGAGTGGCTAATATCAAAACGTTTGCACCAACCCTCCCGTGCAACCAAGTCAGTTTCTGATTTTTAAAGTCCAAATGATAAATCTAAACCGTTAGATGTGTTCTACATATTAAAATCTGCTTGGAGATCAAATTTTATATTTTTTGGAATTTTTTTACTATTTATTAAGCCACTTTGAAAATCGCTGATCCAACGGTGGCTGTTTGGAACAGTAAAATCAGAAGCCACCGTTGGATTAGCGATTTTTAAAGTGGCTTAATAAATAGTAAAAAAATTTCAAAAAATGTAAAATTTGGTCTCCAAGAATATTTTAATATGTAGAACACATCTAACGGTTTAGATTTATCATTTGGACTATAAAAATCGGAAAATGACTTGGTTGCACGGGAGGGTTGGTGCAAACGTTTTGATATTAGCCACTCTCTCTCTCTCTCTCTCTCTCTCTATATATATATATATATATATATATATTTGCCTATTTTTTGATTGGAGGAAGTATATCATGCATCTTCTCGTATATACAGGATTTTTTTTTGAGAAGATATATATACAGGAATTGGAATGAAAATATAGTTTTTTCCTCATATTATATATCATTTTATTTTTTTCTATAGAATGAACATACTGCAACTTGTGTAACGAAGGGGCAATGCAATATATATATATATAGTACTACTTCTCATATTGTCATATTGCCTAACATGTACAATACCAAAACTTGATTTGAACGAGGAGAGTTTACAATGTCGCCATGCATCCACAATGCCAGTTAAGAGAAACTTTTGCATTCTCATGCATGATGCATCCATAATGCCTGGTAAGAGAGAGAAACATTAATTGCATCTGATCATGCATCCACAATTTTCATGATAACAAAAAAACATGAAAGTTCTCATAAAGATTCCTCAAAAAATAATTTAAATCGCCTCCATAGCAGATATGGAGACAACCTTGAATTACGACATTAAATGTAAAGTTGTAAACCCATATATTGATGTTATTGTCTCATTATTAATCATTAATTTGTGTCCGCTCAAATATGTGACTAGGGATATCTCCATTTCATACATAATGGAGATATATTAAAGAGAACATACATGCATCAAGCAGGAACAAAAGGGGCCGGGCCAGCAATTAATATTAGCTGATAATTTCTAATAATGACGTTTTCTATGATTAGACCAAGTCTAGTACATCATAGATACGGAAGTCAGCTTATGGGACCACAGATTCAGTGACCGTGTGGTGCATGTCAGACAGTGGAGAGGGACTCAACTTGCAAAACCGTCTCTACTTGTCACATGCATCTATAAGAAAGTAAAAATAAATAAAATAAACATTCTTAGATACTAGATAATGACTTGAAATGAATCTTCATCAATCATTTTTTTTTTTATTTCACTAGCTATTAATTATTGAAAGGTTTTATTTCCACAGGTTCAATTTTTGGCATTATATTAATGCAGCAACTGTAATTGTCATGATAACTAAGGAAAATGATCTTGTAATGTAAAGTATTTTGTTAGAAAAATTTGGAAATAGATTGACAAAATTGAAAATTCTGACAGATGTGGCCATCGCTCATAGCTAAAGCAAAGGAAGGAGGCATAGATGTGATTCAAACCTATGTTTTCTGGAATGGTCATGAACCCATTCAAGGCCGAGTGAGTGTACACATTAAAATTTTTGTTCTCAATTCTGAATCATACTTTAAAAAAAAAATTAACATTATTTCAAAATTTTATCAGTTTAATTTTGGAGGGAGGTTTGATCTGGTGAGGTTCATAAAGGAAGTACAGGCTCAAGGGCTCTATTTAAGCCTTAGAATAGGTCCCTTTATTGAAGCAGAGTGGCAATATGGGTAAATTGTTTTGCTTCTTAATTTAGAAATAATTTCTTTTATATGTAATAATTAGAGTGGCTTAACAATCTACTCTCTCTTTTTTCTGCACAAAATTTCTGAATATCCTGTAATTTCATGTAGAGGCTTCCCATTTTGGTTGCATGATATTCCTGGCATGACATTCAGATGTAACAATGAACCATTCAAGGTAAAAATATCTCATGCCCGTTTTGGCAAGAAATTCCCAACAATTATATCATATTATGTTCATGTCCAATCTTATTTTTTTGCAAAACACAATAATAAGAAAAATGGATCATAAAGGATGTATGTCTTAACATCTCTTGCAGTTTTATATGGGAAAATTTGTGACAAAGATCGTTAACATGATGAAAACAGAGAGACTTTTTTATCCACAAGGAGGTCCAATCATCATTTCTCAGGTACAAGCCTTTGAAAATTAAATTTTCAACATATTTTATTTAACAGTCCATTATAGATTCAAAATAAGTATAACAACATAGTTTGCACCATTTTTTAATTAAAAAAAATTGCACTATGCAGATAGAGAACGAGTATATGAATGTCGAGCAGGCATTCCATGAACTTGGGCCTCCATATGTCAGATGGGCCGCATCCATGGCTTTGGGCCTAAAGACCGGGGTTCCTTGGATGATGTGTAAACAGGATGATGCACCGGACTCAGTGGTCAGTCATTCCCTTCATCCCTTTATTATGTATTTATTAACCCTTAAATCTTAATTTACCCCCTACAACATATCAGCATATATCATGAATGCACCAGCAAAGATGAAAGAATCACATGTGCACATAATACTTGTTTTTGTAGGGGTATACATGATAATTAATTTTGAAGGATGGTGTGTGATACTTCGTCACTTTGAATAATGTGCATGGAAATTGCATGCTTTTAAACAAAAGAAAATAAATATACAAAGGATGGTTTACATGATGGACCTTGTTAGTTAAATATTAAAACTTAAAATCAATACAACATTACAATTTTTAGAAAAGCATTTGGATAAACATGCTCCCAAACTAATTAATCCAAATGAACTGCTTAAGGGTTACAATTAGCAGCTTTCTACATGCTATCATTTTATGCTCTGTAATGGAAAAAAATTTGCACGTATTATATATAGTATGATAAGTTATGCATAACTTTAGGAAATATGAAATTTATGAACAGATCAATGCGTGCAATGGACTGAGCTGTGGCGAAACATGGTCAGGACCAAACTCGCGAAACAAGCCTTCACTCTGGACCGAGAACTGGACCAATAAGTAAGTGAAAATTCGTTACTAATTAGTTTGGCATGCTTGACATATATTTCATGAGTGAGGCTATTGTACTATGCATATATGCATAGCACGCTTTGGTCCATACCATGGATATATACAGGGGTGAACCCACATTCAATAAATAGGGGTCAATTATTTACCCCATTAATTTTCATTTTTTTTAATTTATATCATGTTTTTAATATAGTTTAAACTGAAATGTTATGGATAGTGTGAAATTGACCCCATTCGTAGTAGAAATTTTTTATATATTTGATCCCCATTCATGTTTGAAAGTCTGACTCCACTCTTAGATATAGATCTCCATTTTCAAAGTCCAAACACTCCATGCATGCCACTCAGCATGATCTCCGTATGGAATTGTGCTTGAATTCCGAATTTTACATTTTCTAAAACTTTTTACTATATTTTTAAATAGGTACAAAATCACTTAATCTAAATACTGTGGACCATCCAAAATTAGTGATTTTCTACCTATCTAAAAAAATAGTAAAAATTCTAAAAAATGTATCTTTTGACCTCCAAGTACATTTTCATATGGATCATGATGAACGGTTTGAATTGACTATTTAGACTTTGAAAATAAAAGTATGGATCTGTAGTACGGACCAAAGTGCGCTATGCATAGTACTTTAGCCTCACTCTTATCTTCATTGAGTCTAAAAAATGTGTTCTTCATGGCAAGCATTATGTGAAGATGTGATTTCATAAAAGATGTTCTTATTGCATTTTCCTTGTTAATGTGCCTAAAAGATAACGGGAGTGTTGTTTCTATATGCAGTTATAGCTTTCAGAAATATGGAACAGAGCGAAAAATCAGAGCGGCTCAAGATCTTGCATTCACTGCAGCCCTTTTTATTGCAAAAAAGAATGGAAGTTATGTTAACTATTACATGGTATGAAAAATATATTACAAACATTATGTACCTACAATAGAAAGCAGATTATTCAGCTTGAAAATTTTAGAACTAGGAACTGATGAAAAGGACCTATGTGCAATGTATTTGCAGTACCATGGTGGGACTAACTTTGGGAGATCTGCATCTCCATATCAGACAACAAGCTACTATGACATGGCCCCGCTTGATGAATACGGTAAATTATCAAATAACATATAAAGAAATATATATACAATTATCAAAAGTCTGAAGAACAATGAAAAGCTAGTTGAAATGTTTAATATGTATATATTTTTTAGGGCTTGTTTGGCAACCAACATGGGCACATCTTAAGGAATTGCATGCCGCTGTTAAGCAGTCGGCACAGCCACTACTTTATGGAAGATACTCTACCTTGTCGCTTGGCAACTTAACCGAGGTAAAAGTTGCTTACCAGAAAAAATCGCCTATTTTTTTGAAGAAAATGGGGGTCTAGCCCACATTTATATCATTAACTGGGTCCGTTACAAAAGGGTGGTAACCACCAATTAAAAGAGATTAAAAGAGGGTCTTGCTCAAAACATGAGCTTGATCCGATAAGTAAATTGAGAAGCAAAAGCAGTAAAAGAAAATTCAGTAAATTATGCAGAAAATAAGCTAAAAATGTTGAAAGTTCGGTATTGGTAAGATTCATCTCTTTCTCCTACTATGTCAGTATCCAGTAACTCGTACCAGTAATGGTACCAGCTGCTGGTACCGGTTCTGCAGGTGTCAGATTGCTGCTGGTACCATTAAAAAATTGCCTTTTTAATGATTCATTTCTTTATATATTTATATTTCATGCAGCTTGTCTTAAAAATGTCATTTTTTTTTAAAAAAAAAGAAGCAAACTTATAATAGTATGATATATGTTGCAGGCACACGTATTCCAAACAGGATCAAATTGCGTTGCATTTCTGGTGAACGCCAATCTGCGTGGAAAAGTAGATATCCAGTTTCGTAATAATAAATTTGAACTGCCAGCTAGATCAGTTATTATTTTGTCTCAATGCAATAAGATAATCTTCAATACTGCAGAGGTAAACTGTTGTTTTAGATTCTGTCTTGTTAATTGACCATTCACTTAACATATATTACTATTATTACAAATAGGGACTAAACTTTCTATCTTTTACAAGGTGACTGCGCAAAGTTATACAAGATCATCAAAAGTATTGCAATCCCTTAATGATGCTAGTAAATGGTCATGGACTTCTGAAAGAATCCCTGATTTAACCGGAGCTAAATTTGCAAATAAGTTACTTGATCAATTGTCGACAACTAAAGACGCAACTGATTATCTTTGGTACATAACTAGGTACAACATAAAGCATGCAAATATAAAATTAGATAAATCTTATACTCTAAACTGATCTGGTATGGTATGAGCATGTACCTGTACCAGGTGGCATGGCAATTACTGATTTTCTGAAGGATTACAATATTTTAAATGCAGATACAATAGCATGTCAGCAGGTGGCAACCAAGTACTTCATGTCGAATCAGATGCACATGTCATACATGCATTTGTTAACAACATGCTTGTAGGCAAGTATTCTGTTTGATAAAGAAATACATATATACTTCCCATTGAGACTATAAGAGATGCACCTAGCACTATAAAATTTAACCGAATTACTGTCTTATTTTAACTTGATTAGACTAATGGAAGGTGTAATATATAAAAATAAAACCCAATACTTAAAATATATAACAAAGAGGACTTAAAAGGAAGAATTAGACATAATTACTTTTGCTTAATATTCCCCAACAATTTTTTCGGCATTATGAAACACATTTCTCATGATAATTTACAGGCAGTGCACACGGAAACGATCAAAATCCAAGCGCAATTCTAGATGCAAAGTTTGTGCCAAACAAAGGAGAAAATACTATATCATTGCTAAGTGTTTTGGTGGGCTCGCCGGTATGAATAGTTACTCACTTGTACCATTTATAAATAGAATTCCTGAAGACTAGACAGGTATGGTACCAGTGCAGTTCTATTCTTGGGTACCTGACTACAAATGGGTACAAACTGGTACAATACACACAAAAAAATAATTGTTTTTGCCATTCCTGGTACCTGTAGGTACCCATTAACAGGACAAACATACAACTTATATGGTAATCTCACATGTCAGTAAACTTTCAAGTACAATCTATACACATGTAACATTTATCTCTATTAAAGGATGGCGGTGCTCACCTCGAAAGAAAATATACCGGGCTCCACACCGTGAAAATTCAGGGTACTGGAAGAAACTCAAATCTGATTGACCTAAGCAACCAAGCATGGAGTAACCAGGTATGCAAAAATATAATAAATATACTTCATAAAATTTGTAGTAGATAACCTTTTAAAAAAATTCAGTCTTAAACATGAGGAATTAAATACAGGTTGGAGTATATGGCGAAGAGAATAAATACTACTCTCCTGAAGGATCAACAAAGGCTAATTGGAAGGGAATATTGTTACATAACTCCAGAAATCAACCACTTAGGTGGTACAAGACTACCTTTGACATGCCAGCTGGCAGTGGTCCGTTTGCGCTAAACCTTACAAGTATGGGGAAAGGAGAGGCCTGGGTCAATGGAGAAAACATCGGCCGGTATTGGGTCTCCTTGATAGCACCAAATGGACAACCTTCTCAATCTCTGTATGTAGAAAACAACTCATATGTACATTTATTTGATTATTTCATGTGTAATCTAGCAAATTTTGAATATCACATGATTTTAAAAACATCGAACACATTATGCGTAGCATTACAATCTTAAGTTAAAAAATGTCCAATGTTTTTTTCACCCTTGCCTTTCCTATAGTGAAATAGATGCCCTTTTGCACATATACCCTTCCACTATTTATTTATTGCACAGATCACTTGCATGACTGATCATCTGCTTTCAATTTTTATAGGTACCATGTTCCACGGTCATTTCTAAAACCTTCTGGTAACCTCCTAGTGCTTTTTGAGGAAGAAGGTGGAAACCCGTTAGAGATAACAGTCAATACTATTTCAATCACACAACAACGGGGGATCATGGATGAACAACCAATACCAATATATTTTTCATACCAGTTAGAGAATGTAACAATTGGGTTATAAGGATTTTACATTTTTATCTCCTTAATTTGCTCTTTGGTTGAAGGCAGGAACTATATATATCTATATACAGGATGTAGATATATATGCTATATGGTTGGTATTTTACAGTATCATCTTTAAAAAAATTTCTTATTCCAAAGTATTGACGTCTGCAAGTTAGATTTATATTACATATTAGTTGAAGGTATCTTTGAGAACAAAAAAATTCCCAACCCTGGTTTCATTCAAATTTTGAAGAACAACACGTATTAGCACCTGCAATCTCTCTTATGATTAGCTAATCGTACCTGATGTTAGATGATTTCTTTTATATTGAAAAATAATTCAGCATCTTTAAGTACCCAAATGTAACTTGGCAAATGCAATGCCATTGGAATGTTGTATCTTAACATACCAAGAAGCTGTACAAGTCAAAAAAAGAAAACAAGATGCTGCATCATTTCTGATTGGTAGTGCATGCAGTACTTTTAGAAGCAGTTTATGCTAATTTCCATTTTATGATTTTGTCCTCTGTCATTTCTTGAACTAATTTCTATTCATTTTTTTATTTTTTTCCGAATTCTCTACATAAGTTTTTTGTAACACACCAGTGAACTACACTGGCCTTAACTGCTATTGTCATATAAAAATAGAGAAATGATAGTGTTAGAAAGAACGCACCGTGTTTGCGCCAGAAGTTGCTGGACATTTATTGAAAACAATGAAAAATTCAAATTTGACTCATCAAGTTCTGCTGGACTGAAACTGAAATGGATTGATGACATAATTTGAAAGGACAAAATAATCTATTTGAAAATAATAAAATATAGATTTGAAGTACTTAAGTTCTATTTCAAGACAATGAAAATTTTAAGTTTATCAGAGTTTCTTACCGAAAATTAAGTGTGTTTTGGTGAAACAGTGTGAGTTAATGCTGTTTTTTTTTAAAAAAAATTTATGAACTTTTAGAGTTCTTATATAAAATTTACAGCTACAAAAAGTAGTCGTTATCTGATGTTATGTAGTAACATATGACAAGAATAATGAAAAATTAGATTAATCAGTTATCTTTCGCTTAGCTTTCATCATGCTCCATTGTTTTGGTTCTCTCTGAGGCACTTCGTCAAACAGAACAACTGCGAAAATGCCTGAATTCTTTGAACATGGGCAGTGCTTGGCCTACAAATAGAACACCTTTTTGACAAGAAAATCATATTTACAAGTCAAAGCAATTACAGAAATTTGGATCCATTTTATCTCTTCTGTTGTGAGCCCTCCACTCAGAGAATGAGGTTTCCAGATCCTCATCCCTCGCCAACGGGTAGACCCGGTTTCATGTGCAATTGCGGAAAGGATGCATATAAGACAGTCACGGTTCGTGGTAAATGTGATGGTATTACAGTTGGATTATTGAATCCAAACCCTCGTTCTAGTTCCTAATTTTGTTGCTACATCTCAATTAATGAGAAATTATTGAACATCTTCTTTTATCTTGGATTTACAGTTGAATATTTTCTCATTTTCCTTGTAGGGAATAAAAACCAAATCTGAAATGAACATGTACATCAAATAATTCAAAACAAAACAAAAAAAAATTAACCAAATTAATTAGATCAGTCATGGCTGTATGCACAATCCTGCGGCGGAAACATTGCGTGGAGCAAATGCAGCGACGAAGAAGAGTGGTGCTGCAGCTAACACGCTTAGTGATGCATTGTTCTTCGTCGCTGGGACTCCAGCACATTCCCTTGAACAGCAACGAAGAACAATGGGTCACTATGTGAGTCTGCGACGAAGTAAATTACAAAACCAGTTGTTCGCTTATTCCTGTTAAAAAACCAGTTGTTTGCACATTCCAATAAAAATAAGAGGCAAAGACTGCATCACTTCTAATTGGCAGTGCGGTACTTTTTTAGAAACTAGTTTATATTTTATGATTTCGCCATCTCTCATTTTTTCATGAACTAATTTTCTATTCAATTTTCATTTTTGCTGAATTCTCTACACTAAATTTTGTCACACGCTAGTGAACTACACCGGCCTTGACTGGTATTCATATATCTGTCATACAAAAACAGAGAAACAATAGTGTTAGAAAGAACGCACCGTGTTTGTGCCAGAATTTACTGGACATCTGAGAACAGTGAAAGTTTTTAATTTGACTCATCAAATTTTGCTGGAAAACTGAGGCAGATTGATGGCACAATTTGAAGCCGATTTGTTTACCTGTTTATTTAGGTACTTGTTCCCCTTTTGTTTTCACCTAGAATTCTTCACAACTGATAGTGACTTTTTCGATAATACAAGAAATGTTGCATTTTCATGCAAGAAGAAAAATATCACTTTATGTCCTGAAAACCAAATAAAACATCACAATTATCTTAAAATTATTAACTAAATAAAAATAGTTTTAGTGTACCTTTTTAGAATTTCTTCAGAATATACATTCAGTATTTACTGGCATATAATTACCAAGATGGGGGTAATTTTTTAATAGAATTAAGGAAATATTTGTGGCAAGTGTGATAATCAGTATAAGTCTTCCAGGGTACATGAGATGTTTCTCTTTTTGCATGGGACTGTTCTGTATTATTTATTATGAGATTTCGTAGGGACACATGAAATTGTCACCTAGAGATAAAACCTAATATCAGCTATTATATTTCCATGCCATGCCCAATATGGCTACAGTTCACTAGTATCCGAGTTCTTTGATACATTTTTCATTTAATACTGAACCATTAAGTTATTCTGACAGAAGCAGCCAAATATTGACAATTCTCCTCAAACTCATTTTTTTCTTTCCTTCCTGTAATTAAGCCAAATACATTTATGTCACATCTACAAGCTGAAGTTATGTGGGTCGATCTACTGTAAATAAGTTTGCAACTATCTAGACAATATAAACTCGACAAAATCTTAGTTTGGTGATTTTTTTTTCGGAAGCTACGTTATTAACAATTGGAGTAAATCACAAAATGGTCCTTAAAGTATCATTCACTAAACATTTTTATCCTTAAAATTTCAAAGGTATCATGTTGGTCCTTGGTGTCTAATTAGTACCAAATTGGCCCTATTCATTAGGAAAAATAATTTTTCATCCACTCCACCATCAATTTAGCAACGTAAATAGCATATGTTGTTGTGGAAGAA